>DWEI01002934.1:0-13516 GCA_018245875.1 Mysoria ambigua | reverse complement strand
CATAATTTTAAAGGAGTACATAACATCAACTATTAGTTATGTATAACTAGTAAATAATATCGATATTGGTCGTGTTGTTTGCAAATGCGACTGCCGTTCGGGAGGTCCTGGGTTCGATTCCCTGTTTCATTTATTTCGATTTTCTAGTAATGGTTCGTAGTCTGCATATGTGCGCGTTGCATGACAATTGGCTTAGCACCTATTCCATGGTCGGACGTAAACGTAACTGGTGAAACGTGGGAGTGTTCTGCATTCCTCTGCCTACTTCTGCAGGGATTACATGCGTGAAGTTACTTTTTTTATTCATAACATGTGGTATAGAATCTTTATTATTTTCAGATGTTCATCCATGCTTTCATCTTTGCATTATATAAAAGGGCTCTCCTCTTAAAATCGTGGGAATCGTGGGAATGTTCTACATTCCTCTGCCTACCCCTTCGGGGATAACAGGCGTGAAGTTACGCTTACGCTCCTCTTAAAATGAAAGGGCTTATGAAATATTCTCGATACTTTGGCCAAGTGCGGATTGCAGACAAGAATTAATTATCGTTTTAAGATAAATATACCCATTTTTTGTCTGTGGTCTGTTCTACAACTAGGGGTCAAACCCTTAATAGTTTTGTTTTCCAAAGATAGGCACAGAACAATTTTTTAAACCGATTATAACCTTATCAAAGGTATTTCTAATAAGTACCTGTAACATCTAATTAAATAACTCAATAACTAACTCTTAACAAGGTCCATTTGTTTTATAAAAATGAGATTAGAATGATAGTGAGCGTGAGAATGAACGTGTACAATAATTGTTTATTCATTCGTTCACTTAATTCATCAATACGTCACAAAAAGTTAAATTTGACAAGTTAACCTAAAAAAATGAATTTTATTGTAACCTGTGTAAAAGCTTGTAATTGAGGAACGAATCACAAAGCGCTGTGCTACACAGAACTATACGGCGTATGCAGCTTTTGATGTGGTTTTGCTCAGCTCCCTCCCGACAATTTCAATTCCTATAAACACTTCTCACAATCTTTATTTTGAACAAAATAAGGTCCAAATTTGATTGCACCGTGTGCTTTTACAATATGACACAGGAACCATAAAGGATAATAGTTTATAATAAATGTATGTGGCGAACAAGCTTTGTTCCTCGAGCTTTGGACTAGGTTCAGTGGTTTTGTTTACTACGGCTGTCTTAACTTATAAAGAGACGTCTGGTAATTAATTCTTAACTGTAATAAAAAAATTCTCCGTTTTAGGTTGTCGAAAAAGGTCTTACATTCAATTATGTTCAAAATTTGGGTAGTATTTTTAAATACACTGCTTGTCACAAGCCACGCCTGGGGGTTTTCGTCCATAAGCTGGGAATTTGTCACATCGCTTACGCCGGCACCCGTACGGCCAGGGCGCGTCGCCTGTAGCTCTAAGTTTATTATAACAAGCAATTAAAAAGGATAAGAGAGGATGTACCTTGAGAGGATGTTAATTCTTACATCGTGTTTATGCTGTTATTTGTGGCAAAGCATCTACCTTCATAAGAAATAAGATTGAAATTTGCTTGTACTTCGTGGTGAAATATAGAATGGGGCTATTGCTAGTTATTAATAAATTATTGCACCACCAAGTTTCTGATGTGGTTTGTATCCGGTGCTAATGGCAGAATTGAAAATGAATGCTTCATCAAAGAGAAATGTTCATTCGCTAAGTGAATATTAAGTTGTCATTCAGTGACGTTGAATTGAAATATCTGCACATTTTCGTATTACATTTTCTGAAGTTTAATGATATCGGTGCTAGTTTTAATATTTATTTATAGGTTTAAGTCTTTTTTTTAAAAACATCTTATTTTTTCTTTAAATTCATCAAAATCTGTATTAATGCTCATCAAATAAATATATCTTTCGATCGATATATCGATCAAACTACGTATTCCTACATTTATTCTTTTAATATGATAGCTGTATTATAACAATAATATTATATTATAACAATTATAATTGAGATCAAGTTTTACCGGTCTATTTTACTGAAGTGTGAATGACAATCAGGACCCTTTCAAACTATAACAGCGTCAGACAGAACTTGTTTGCAAGTTTGATTGCTTTCCCTTTGATTGGGAAGGTTCCAAACGTTCCACGGCAAGCGATTTTCGAAATTACTTGGGAAGTCGTGTACTATATTAAATATTTTGAATTCCTAAGTTACATTCAGCTTTTGGATATCCGCAGTTATTAATACCGGGTTTTAGGCTATATTGAATGAATTTTAATTATTGATTATTCAAATTATGTCCTTCTATCGGTAACCAGATCTGGAATTGAAGAATGAAAATGGCATTAATGTAACATTTTAAATTATGCTTTAAAACATAAAGAAGGCAAGTCTTACATTCGTAGTTGTTTGAAAGCGGCGGTTAATCATAGCTTAGTGTTTGTGACAAATTTAATATAATGATGTATAGTACTTACTTGTCTATTTAATTTTATTTATTGAATTACACATCACCTAAATTAAGGTAGGCTGACCTAAAAGACAGACTTAGTGTATGGCTTAGAGGGGCATTAATCCACAATCATGGTGCGATATTTGTAAGCGATATCAATTTACTATAAACATGATTATCATTATCATCATCATTATCATCATCATTATCATCATCATTATCATCATCATTGTCATCATCATTGTCATCATCATTATCATCATCATTGTCATCATCATCCTTATCATCATCATTATCATCATCATTATCATCATCATCACCATCATCATAATAATCATAATCACCGCCATTTATTATTTTTTCGTTCCACAGTTGAACATTTCCCGTTTCAAAATAAGCATACTGTATTCCTTAATGGTTTATTTACTACATATTTATAGCTTACTCTATATCGCACGCTGCAGAACATGCGGTTAAGTGTGGAGAAGTTCCCGCGGATCTCTAACAAATTCGGTGGGGTGACCGTTTATTAAACTAATCTCGTTATTGGTGTCGCGCATCGCTTCACACTGACACGTGGTTCGCCGTACTTAATTTGCTTTTGATAGTGTTTAGATGCAACTCTGATTTTCATGTTTCGATATTTCTTGCAGTGATATTTTACATTCATCTTTACATATGTATGTATAACAACGATAATATATGTTTAATCGAGAAAATAAGTAGCTTACCTTATCTTTTTGATTATCATCAACATTTTTATAATAATCATTTCGACCGCCTCTCAAACTTACAATATTTTATTTTATGTAACGAAAATTTGGATTTAGACGTAGGTACACAAATAAAGTTTTATACGTTTTAGGCAATCAGCAACGTCAAATATCCTCAGTAAAGCCCATATTCTATTCGAAATTCAAACAAGTTAGACGTTAGAACGGACGAAGTAACGACAAAATCAAACTACTCAAACTCACATTATCTTTAGGTAAAAAGAACTTAGCAGTTTCCAGAAACTCGTGCTGTGAAAGTAGTTTATATGGACACGAAGTCACTAGCCGAATTTAGTAGATTGCACAACAATGTTTCGTAAATATCAATATTGTTATGTCATGCTTTTATAATTCCTAGTGAAAGGCTGCAAACCCATTACAGGAAATGTCAGACAAAAAACAAATAAAGTAAAACAATTATACGTCAATCATTTCTCTAGGCACTACCTACCTCTTAGTTACTTCGTTCACTTTAAAACTGTAACCACAAAATTAAGCCATCTTTTAATAATATCGTACAGCTAAAAGCGAGGTACATAATTTTAAGCTATGTACTCGTATTTTACTTACACAATAACATATTTACTTCTATCGCCCTTTAACGTTGTAAATCTGAGTAAAACTTCCAAGTCAGTGGCTGCGAAATCTACAGATTAAGTCTTAATAATCTGTCTGGAGATGCTCCCATATTCTTGAACAACCTTGATAATCAATAAGAAAACTTTTTTAGAAGTGTGTTATCAGAACTAACATCAGTATTTGCCTTCAATATTACCTGAAGTTGCCACAAAGAAGATCTCAACATGAAACGTGTTACAGATAACTTTTGTTATTAAATCTATCTGCTCCATTATAGCATGTAACGTTGTAATTGAAGGAAGAGTTATTAACATGAACTTGGGCTGTGATGTATTTGCAGTGGACTTGGTCGTATATATCCTTGTATTGTTTTCGATTTATTGCTACCAAATATTTAATCTATTATAACACAGATTTGTCTATCGTTAAAAAAAAAAACAAATTTTAATATTTTGTTAATATAATATTTATATTTTTGAGAAAAACTATTGAAATAATTTTAAATTCTCTATTTATTCTAAATACTTCTAACAATGTTTCTTTGGAATATTTTAATTTAATTTTGAGATTATTTATTTCAGGAATTACATTTATAAACGAACGAAACGATAATTAATAACAACGATAAATACATAAATGGAAACTGAATACAAGATTACATACAAGTTACATTAATGCATTAAAAAGGCTTAAAGCTTTTGTCGCATTAAATATGGTGTTTGAAACAAAAAACAGTGTTTAAGCGGCATGTTGCAAGAATTCTTTCGTAAATAGAATTGTGAGCTTGAAACAAAAATTGCATCTTGATATCTGCAATTTCACAGGTATCAGGTATGAAAATTAAGATTCAGAAAAGTAGACTTGAGCAGACAGAAAATTAGATTTGACATTTTATATAACGGGCGATCGTTAAATTGAGTTGACTTAATTTGAGTGACCCCTTCTTGTTTATTTCCAATTTTCCTTTTCCATAGTTATTACATTTTTCCTGTTACTTTGAAATGATGATTTTACTTCGAACCGCCATTATTACCCAGGATTATTCTTATCATATCCAAGAACTATTAAATAATGAAATTCTCGATAATTACCTAAATATAGGATAATACTATATTTTGTTAATAAACACAACATAATCCATAAATTTAGAGCAAATGAATATTTTATGTTGACAGGTAAGCAGTGGTTGTCTTGAGAGCAGGATGCCGCGCGCCGGCACCATGTTGCTGGTGCTAGCGGCAGTTCTTCTCGCCGAGAAATGTTTCCTTGCCTCGTACATTGATCCTGGTAAAACAAACATTGCGTCGCTTTTTAAATTAATGGGATACACATATTCAGTTTCAGATACGTGTTTAGCTGCAGTAAAGTGAGGTTAGATTATTTACTGAACACAGAAATAGCCTGCCCGCCGCAATCAGATATGATTTTGAGAAATGAAAACTTTTACATAGTAAATAATAAAATGAGTTTGGCCGATTTCTAAACCTTCATACTATTTCAAGACATTTTTATTTGAAGCTAACGATGAATCAATTTCACTTCAGCGGCATTGTCATCATGAACATGAATTCCTTATCTATCTTTTTCGTATCTTCCTATTCTTTTCGTTTAATTGATGAGTTTCTTCTTATCTGATATAAATCGATATGCTTCGTTAGACAATTAACAGATCACATTGCGATATATAACTAAATCTATTATCACAAATCCATTGTTGGTTTTTTAATTATTTTTAATTATTCTCAAACAATCTTCTGATATCATTGTTTTTCAGATTAGTTTATACATGATACCTATACATTTAATCAGATAGAAACGGTGATCAAATCTATACAGATGTTATTCACGTCATATTTTTATGCCACAAGTAGTTTATTGAATGTAGGTCGGCTTATAAATTGTCTGTAATCTGAGTATACCCTCATAATAGCGGCGTTATTAATAATAAAAAGGGACTTATTGATTTTGGACGGAGTGAAGCTCCTGGAAACTAATCGGAAATCGATTTGTATTTTCTAGAGAAAGAATCCTTAATTTTCTATTAGTCTCAATCTGTAGCTTATTTCAACGATTAATGGCCTAGAAATACAATTTATTATTAATTCATAAGAATAATAATTTACTTATACACTTTAAATAAGTTTAAATTTTCAATTAAACTAAATATTCTTTGACCTAATTAATAAAAAATAATTAAGATAAATTGAGTAATTTCAATTTAATTCAATTAAAATGTAAATTTGTCAACAGGTGATAATGACGTTGATATAAACGTGTCGGACTACGGCGACGACCCGACCGATCTTCAGATGCTTCAGGATGTAGGAAAGTAAGTGGAAAATGTGTAAACGCAATGCATACGTACGCTTCATAAAACGTTACACTAAATTTCCTAAATAACCTACAAACTTTATATTTTTTTTCGCAAGTGCTTTTTAATGTATTTAATTAGGTGATGTTGGAATTGAAATTCGTAATGATTGCGTTTTTCTATTGAAATATAAGATTACCAAAACCCAGATCAATAAAACAAAATAACAACCCACCTTTAAAAGATTATGTCGCAGTATTAAGATATTTCAGTGGTTAGTTGACTTTAAACAAACATAAAAATGTTATATTGCAACAACAATAGTATGTTATTGAGATTCCCGTAAACCATTATTATTATGTCCGAATGCAAGCTTGAACCTTAAAGGGTATCGCGGACAAAAACTTAGGCTAGTATTCGATGATGTGGTTTCAGACGTTCGTCGCTGATCTACGTTTTCAGACGCGCCTGTATTCCGCGGGGTGGCAACTGCGACCATCGTCCTGGTGACTGCTGCCACTCGTCATCCTGTCGTTGCAACCTCTGGGGGTCCAATTGCCGCTGTCAGCGCGTGGGGCTTTTCCAGAAGTGGGGATGAAGATCCGACACTAGGGTTAGTGTAGCGGCGACCAATCCCGTACCAAAATTGACCGCCGCTCCAATGGACGACAACCATTGCTTTATCACCGGACCCGTTGCGTTAGCTTCTATTTATCTCTTCATCTCTTCTACATATTCACACCTATATTAAAACTGTTTAGGAGATTCGAATCGAAACAGGGATGTAGATTTTAGTTTGGTATATTTTTGGACCTTTTTACTGAGTTATTTCTTTAAATTCCAAATTGTTTATCTTATGTTCTTTCTGTTTCTGATTATGATTTCTCTGATTGAGCCGGGTGTCCGCTTACTTGGTTGGGCAATCACCCAGCCTTATTGCCTAATCAGTACGCTTCGACGCTAAACTCGGCCAATCAGACCTTAGGAACTGCTACTAGCGATGGATTCTTGGCCACATTTAATTTCTTTTTATTTCTACCAATGAACTCGTCGCTACTACGCAGCCTTCTTCTATTGCAATGTATGTATGTAGAGTTAAGATAAACGTAGAAACAGTAGCTACTAAATTGGTGGTAAACTTATGTCAATAGGAAGTAGCAGATATTACAAAATAGACAAAAATATAATTGTAACTTTTAATGTTCTAGACATGTAAGAAACTATCGATAATGGAAAACTTGGTGAAAGACGCTATAACAAGCCTTAGTACGAGACAACGCCACTTGTATTTGCGATTGGCAACTTAGATTTTTAACCTATGGATGTGTCAAATAATTCTTATATTATAAACAAATCTTTAATGTACTTTATGCAACTCTCGACAGGAGGGTATATGGTATTGCAGCCTAGTAGAATTCTTCTTAACGTAGTTTCTTATGTACGTTCCTATATGGAGCACGATAATTGTATTAATATTGGAATATGGAAATGATATATTGTATTAATAAATGTTTATGGACGAACAATGATCTTTTATTTCAACAGCCTCTAAAACGTTTTTCTCAGGAAAATATGCTTAAATATAGCATTGGGTACTACGGACAGATGAGGATTATTAAGAGTGGTAAAAATTCACGATATTAATGTAGTAGCGAATCGTGGTGTATCACAAGGTATTTTGCTTAGTCAACATATATTCCCATTAATTAGAAAAAATACCGTACATATATTACAAATTTAAAGTCTCAACACGTTAAACAAAAATAGAAATTAATATTAAAAGTGATATGAGGTTCTCGATTAATAAGATTGACGTCGAGAAGAGAATTGAGTGCGATAAGTCAACGCCGTATAGAAGACCTCTCCGGGCTATCGTATAACTTATTGGAACAGCAAACACATTACTTCTTGGGCCGACCGCGTCGATTTATATTCGGAACATGGAGCCTGCACAGCTGTGCATGTCGATCCAGCTTATTCACCATGGCTTAGAAGATCTTGCGCTTTATATAATAATGACACTATGGTTGGAATTCAAGGAGACAAATAATACCCTTGGGTCTTTTTGTTTATGCAGTTTGTGTAACCCCAACTCATAAACTATAGCGAATACATTTGTCCAGCACGATGCGTTGCTGTTTGAATTTGTTAGCGTGCATTCGTAGCTTAATTACTGCCAAAACTATAGATTAAACACTTTTCCAAAATTAAAAATTAAAATGATCCCTGCTGTTGATGAAGGTTACAGTAGTTGACCCAGATAGATACGGTAATGTAAAGGCCTAGCAAGCAGCCATAACTATCTAGACATTTAGCACACTTCCAAGGGTCGAGGATGAATCAGCGGATGGCAGGATATAAAGACATTATGATACAGAACCCATTCATTTATGAACTTTTTCTTTCCATTAATCAATAAAAGTAATTAAATCCTAACATAAAAGAATACCCAAACCATTAATTATTCGGTCGCACGTAAAACCGTGCCCTTTCTCCAAGGAGATTGATGGGCGCTAATCATCACGCTTCGATTGCAATTCGTTGTAATAAATCAATCATAAATAAGGGTCATAAAAGGAAACTTTCAAAAAGGCTACGGAATTTATTATACTTATAAAAGTTTACGATTGCCAGTTTGCCCGTTTTTCATAATCTTAGCAGAATTAAACATAACTTCCCAAACTTATCCTTTTATTTAAAGTAAAAATTGCAATACGTTTTTATTTCGGGGAAGGGATGTTGGCAACGTAAAAATTTTTTAAACGCAAATTCCTTGTTTTCCAACATGGCCAAAGTACGTATTCAGGATTTTTTCACGTCACACAACGCGAAACGTCAAGTAATAGCTGCAACTCAGTAACAGTAAAGACATTGGCAACTTGATTATTAAATTTCCTCAGCTCCTTATGTTTTTCATCAATCACTAATAATCCCTTCCTCCATAGCCTTTTATGAGTCCCTTTCAAATTCAACCCCTTTTCTTTTGAATACTTTAATGAGAGGCCTAGGTCAAATGAAAGATTAATGCTTTTTTGTATCGTTTATCAGAAACCAGGACTGGCGCATTTTCATTTGTTTAGTATAAAAGAGGCGCAGTAATTGTGTTCGTTAAGGTTAGTCACTACGTATGCAGTGGTTATGTCTGTACTCCCAGCTTTTTCATTATCACTTATATATTCATTACTGACTGTACCACTATTACTGATGATACTATAATCACCGGCTATATTAACATCATTTACAATATCATAATTATTAGCAGTTTTAATTTTTGTATTCATTTAATGGACAAAATTTTCAGTGTACTATTTTTATATGTAAATAAAATCTTACTATTATATTAGCACGCCTCGTCCCTCAGGATGTACGCAGAGAGTACCAAGTGTACATAGGTACATTTACAAGCAATTAGTTTACTGTTACACAAAATCCTTGTTTGTAACTCATTGCACATACAAACTGTTTTCATGAATAGCTAGTAAACATGTTTTAGTAAAAAATAATGTCAAGAAGACGATAAATACAATAGAAAGAATATCACTAATATAATTTATATGCATATATATGAATGTCCATATACGTACAGATATACACACAACATACATATGTATATACATACATACATACAACATATATACATACAACATACATATATACATACATGCAACATATGTACATATATATACATATATCTACTATACATACGACATAGCGAATCGTAATAGAATAATTCCAAATAACCGTGGAGCCGAATCAAATGAATATTCCACATCGAAATATATTCAGAAAGAGAACTTTTCCTCATAATATGAGTCGCTTTTATTGTTCAAACTGCGGCCTGAATATAAATTGCTATGGAGTCTCTAATAATTTAGCATTTATATTCCTAAATAAGAACAATAGGTGAATACGATAATACGAGTGCTTTATAAACTCGGCTCTGAATATGACGTTATAGCACTACATGGTCTAACTTAGTGAACTTAGTTCGCTAGTTGACTAACTGTACAGCGTAATCTAGTAATATCGCTGATTACACTGGGTTATATCTACCCACGTCTCCACGTCCCTTGTATGACGCCCTTTGATGACGCCCAATTGTACTTATGCGTGAATAGCCGATCACTCTCAATCAGATATCGATAGGAAAGGAAGAAGATACTCGTATATATACTTTTCTCTCTCTCTGTCCTCATCCACTAGTATGCCCAGCATGGCGCCATTTTTGTACAAAAACCGATTACGAGAAGCCTATGTCCAGCGGTGAACTTAAATAGTCTGGTGATGATAATGAAAGGGACTGTTTGTTATGTGCCGATAAAATCTTTTGGCTTGATGTACACTACCTACATTTGATATGGTAGGTTATAATTTTTCCAACAATAACACGAACATGCATGAACAAAACTAAGCATATAAATAATATACTTAACTTGTATACGCGGTACTTACCAGCGGTTACGGTTCAGCTAGATAAGAACGAAATCATATTAGGTTATGAATATATTGATCTAGAACTTTCTTTTTAACTTTTAACAACGTCGCATATGCATGATTTCTACCGTAACAATGAAAATCTGATATATAAGATAACACAGTAGCTAGTAATGTGGAATTCAGTTAATAATATCGTATAAGTTTATTACTGAAGGCACACATAAGCAATTGGATCGTTCTCGTTGTCCTCAGATATCAGTGTGCAGAGAGAAAAGAAAATACACCCCGCGTTCCACTCGACGTAAACGACGCCCTTATTTTTACATAACAATAGATGACGCCCATTGTAGTGGTCCAGTGGAACTGGGATATTAAATATATATATCAATATGAAATGTAGAGTATTAAAAATAACTATAATATTGCGGAAAATACAATAAATATGTATTTATTGTTTTTTGTTCTTCTTAACCATTAACATACAATATTACTCTTATTTAATATACTGATATGATTTTATAATGACAATGATTTTAAAGCTTACGTCTACAGAAGTCACATTACCTAGGACTATACTGTAGTATACACGGAGCTAGTATAGGTGTCGCTAAACGGAATCTAAACAACTTTATAATATGTATTAACACTACGTCTCTATGTATATACTTAAAGATCAACCTTTTCAGACTGTTTTGGAGGCTATTAAGATTTTATCTTGTTTTTTCAAGGCGAAAACAACGTATAAGGGAATGAAAGGTCGCAAATTTGGGCTTCAGACAATTTCAAGATGTTTTTTTAGTATAATAAGTAGGTACTATCAAAATTCGATTCGATTGAAAAATAAAATAAAACATGTATTAAATGAACAAAGATCAAAATTGTTTACTAAAGTTACGTTTAACATTGAAAAACCAAAAGAATTTTTGTCATACATAATCAAGGCCTCTGTTAATATATCGAATTAATTTCTAAATTAATCCTATGCCATTTCACATCCTAATAAGTTGAAACATATATTCTTACTTCTATTATATCATGGTACATTTACTAGGTAATTCGTTCAATAGTATTTATTGAGCAACCTCGATGGTGCGGTCCTCGTAGAAATGACTACTGTCAAGTTTCTGCGAAACTTTCACTTGTGAAACATGGGAGTGTACCATTTCCCTCTAACTACCTCCTCGGGGAATAAAGATGTACATCACATCTTTATTCCCCGAAGACGAAGACATTTACGTTTATTTACAAGCCATTATTAAATGAACTTAATCTGAGGACGCTGATTATATCATGTTGGGCTTGTTTTATTTTACTTGGCTGGCGGCCGATCGCATTCAAACAGATGACTAAGACCTTTAAGTGTTCTGTACTAAATCCATCAACTATCGTTTTCAGCGAGATTTATTTCTACTATATCGCAAAGAATTTTGTTGAGTAATATTTCACGATTTTAGAAATATTGGATATTTCTTAAAATGAAGATAATAAGTTACTGGAGCATTTTGATGACATGCCTTTTAAGGTATTGTCTAGTTGTCGAAGTTTTTCTAATAGTGTATTCCTTATTCTTATTAGAGTCAGTCAACAAATATTCCTTCGCCAAAAACGTATTCCTGACCCTCAAAGGTCATATTCAAACAACGATCTAAACATTGCTATACATTTAACACTTTAATACTTGACTCTAGAACCCCCATTCATAAAGAAAAAATATTCTCTAAAGCATTTGGCTAGCGTGTCAGACTATGCCTTCAATTATGAGAACAAACCCATGTTCGATAAAAAAGAGTCGAAAAGACGGAAATATTCCATTATCCTGATGTCATCTCTCACACACAGTGTCACTTGAATTATATTAAAATATCCCCTGTCATTATCTTGATGTATTTTAAGCCCTCGTTTTCCAGCATAAGAGCAGAGGCGATTCAATATTTGCTCTTTGCGTTATTGTTATCTACGACACACAAATGTTATTGTCGAAATTAACAAATTTAAAATTATAACTACTTTTTGTAACACTTGCAAATCTGCAAATTGGTAATTAAAGCGACAAGAATAACATTTGTGTCGTGTTGTAGATCATCATGTGGTTACTTTTGATGAGCTTACACACCTATAATGATTATCATCTTCAGGGTCACAGTTGCCACAGCCCCAAGGTCTACTTTCATACGTCAAACTGCAGGTTCGTATTTAACTTTAAAATAGCGAATATGGCTAATTGTGCAATAATAATGTTTCTACCCACAAGGTTTTAAAAAATACTATGATTTATATATCATCCATAGCTGGACTCATGGTGGTCCTACACAGTTCTTTTTGCGCGCTTGTTTGTACCGCGTACGTACAAAATATGGAAAGAGCTTACACCTGAGGCTCTTTCAATAAATGCTCAAAGAAAGCTCTCCTTCATGGCGGAAACGCATTGGCCACTGCTCGGTGTCGCGAATGTCCATAGGCGACGGTGACCACTTACCATAAAGTGGCTTGTTTATAATTCTAAATATGTAAAAAAGGTGCCTGTTTTTGAAACGAATCAACTTAAATCTTTTTTGTTTAATATTGGTAATCGAAAGAAGCAAGAGCACAAGCATATCAAGGATCGTAAAAGCTTTTGAGCCGCGTGGCTATTTTTTTTTGAGATATACCTAGCTGTAAAAATGTAGGTTATTTGTTTCGGTGGGTATAAAACTTGCCTTTTATGGGTTATGTGGGGAATATATGAGCAACTGGGAAGTGGGTTCCGCCTTTTATGATTATGAAGTTGTAAACGGAGTGTTGCGTTTATGTATCGGTAGGTGGGAATGAATCTTGATGTTTCACCACTTCGAGTTTCACAATCTTGGGGAGCTTTTACATCGCCCATATGTATGCTACATATTATGATGCTTCATCTTGTTAAAATCTAATTTAGATGACAGAAAGATAAAGGTTTCAAGAGTAATTCTTTATTTCAGGGCACAAAATACACAC
>DWEI01002933.1:0-13516 GCA_018245875.1 Mysoria ambigua | reverse complement strand
AAATATTAGGAACGATGGTTTGATGACGATTATGTTAATGTCTGTCTGCATGTTTTTTCATCCAAAAACACTGAGGGTACAGTAATAAAAAAAACGTAACTTCACGGCTGTAATCCCCGAAGAGGTAGGTAGAGGAATGCAGAACATTCTCAATAGTAATAAAATAGTAATAAAATCAACGATATTATCATACACGTACCATTGATTATATTAAGCGTATCTACTGAATTTTGCATAAACCATTTCCTACCTCCTCGCATTTATAACATTTTGTTTAAAATGCATCTTAAATGTGTGTAGAAGATCGCCCGACGGAGATAAGTGTCACGGTCGTGACTAATTACTTTATTTTCTTTTAGCGGACATGAGTGAGATCGACGTAAAAATGCGCGCGGAATGATTGCACAGCGGCGTCTGGAGCACGCACCGCTGGTTTCGAGAACGTCCTTTCACGACTCCTGGCCAAACACAAAGTGTGCACGCGTGCTAATTACGTGGTCCTCTACGTCTAATTCCACGAATTACCTGGATATTGAAAGGGTGTAGCAATATATCCGCCTCACGCTTCGCTTACAACCACGTATAGAATTATGTCGCGCTAATTATCTAAGTATTTTGTTCACACTGGTTGCACAGACGTGGAAATTGCTATGAATAATTTAGGTGTCAATCTTGCTTCTGAAATACTTGCAATTACTTTCAAATCAAAATCGTTCCGTGTTGTATGATGTAATGTAGCATTTAACAATCAGGTGTCTTCGCTATGATTGTCATTTATCTTTCTAGTCAAATATGATACATTTTTCAAAAGTCATCCTATCAACATTCTCAACCGTTGAACCCAGAGGAATGACTTTACTAATTAGATCACATACTTTTTACGTGAAGGCAAAAGCAGATAAGTTAGCATCTAGCAATCTACCTCACAAAGAAATAGAGGAGGAGAAATATTGCTAATACCCCAGTGACAACCCACCATGTTAATATTAAAAGGAAATGTATAAATAATGTTAACGTAAGCTAAAACTTTATATTATGTAAAAAAAACATTGAACTTGTTATAGTAACCAAGACGAGTATTTTATTTAGTTTCCCGATCTTTTGATTCGTTTTATAATTTTACTTTTACAAAAGCAAACGCACAAATCAACAAGTTCAGCGATTCAGATCGCAACACTAAAATAACCAATAATTACAAAGGATGCGGTCGATAAACGATTATTGATGTGAATAGTCACTGATACTCCGATAATATTGACATCGGATAGGATAAGGATGGGAGTAGCGTTGCCATTTTGCGATGGGACTTTTATTTTTTAATGAATACCTAAAATAATTTCTATCGCAAATATACTAAGAAATCCTTTTTTTTCGTTAAAAAGAAACAGTAAAATATTCTAAGGCCAAATATATGTTTTGCATTTAAAAACATGATTTTAAACCAGGCGAACGCAGCGCATGGATCGACGTTTTCCCACATTGGCTTCCGAGTTGGCAACACTACGGCGAACGCTCGCGGCGTCGCCGGGACCGCCGATTCCGCAGTCCGGTGGCTTATAATTAACACGCTGCAAGTTTTATGAATCGATTAGGATCTAAGCTTTCGTCAATAACAGTGCTCGTCGCGCCACGCTTGGCCGATGGCTTATCGCTGATTAATAGCAATTGAGATTTTTCTCACAAGCGTGTTATTAGGTCCGCGCTAAACACAGCTCCCCGACCGCGACGCTTTCGACAAATCGCCGATGCTCTTCTGATTCAGCGATATCGTTTATTTATATATTACATTTGGAATAATTCTTGCTTACTAGCCCCGAGTCACTTTTAATTTGACGATATGCTATAATTAGTATTACTCATCAATACTACATACTTACAATCAGTAAACAAAATAAGTTACATAAATTTATTCTAATTTTATTGTTATTATACTATGTGTAGATATGATAATCGTTCTGTTAAAAAAATAAACAAAACAATTACATCGATATTTAAGCGTGGTCGATCTTGCGAGGCTATTTCGCTTTGAATAAATAATAATGTATTACAAGAATTGTCACAACACGCGATCCTTGTGGTGTTATAATACCACGATTCAAAATTACAATGACAATAAGAGCCAACTCACATTACTCTTCCGTTATTCTCGGCCTACGTGTCGCACGAGATGAAAACCAACAAGATCAATGTTAATGTGCAGCGTTGTAAAATGTGCAATATTTCCTTCTTTTGTTCAATTGTTAAATATATCTGATTTTTACTCTTATATAACAACATTTTCACTCTTATATAACAACTTTGGTAAGTATTGATGACATCTATAATTATTTTCTTACCGTCACCAGGGTTCGACGGTTAGAGAATGCAATTAGGTAGTAAATGCGCCTATTATACAAAAAACAGACAGCAGTGACAGCGTAGTGGTTTGAAATTCTACCTCACTCCGGGTGCACGGGTTCAAATCCTATAACACACCTTTTAAAAATATAATGTGCGTTTTAAGTTTAAATACCATTTGCTATAACGGTGAAGGAAAACATCGAAAGGAAACCTGCATACCTTACGATACTTACTTAAAAAAAAATGTTCTCTAAAGGATGTGAAGTCTGTAATCTGCACTTGGCCAGCGTGGCAGACAATGGCCTTAACCCTCCCATCCTGCCATCCTGAGAGGAGACCCACGTTCCGACAGTGGAACGATAGAACGATCGATATCGTACAAAAAACAAAAAAGCATAAATGAAACAAGTAAACGTTCAACAAACCTAGTAGTTTGGTGACGGCGCCCTGCTGCGACAGCACGTGGTGTGCTATGTCGTAATGTCGCAAGCCGAAGCGCGACAGCTCCAGCAGCCTCTGCTGCGACAGCAAGGACGACAGCGGGTGCGACGCCGCGCCCGCATACAGCGGCGCGCCCGAGCCGCCCCCGCTCGACGACGACGGCGACACCGCTACTGGGGACAAGGACGAGCGGAATCGTAAGGGTTTCTGGCGTTACTTCGCTGCGCTCGCGACTACAGTGTTGTGTGTTGCATGGCGGTGAACTCGTACACTATCGCACGCCGTATCTGGGAATCGTAGTACCTACGCAATAACTTTGCAATAATTTTTTTGTCATGAGTTAATGCTAAGTAGCGTCTAATAAAATTAACTGTTAATGTTATAAACACAACAAAGTTTTTTGCCTAATAATCATACCTAATTGAATAACCCGCTTCCAATAATTTTAACCTGATTTATCTATTGCTGTTACGGTTATAAAACATTCGTCTACTACATGCGCTGCCTCGTCGGCCGGGTTAGTTGCAAGTGCGACTGCCCATCGGGAGGTGCTCGGATCAATTTTCGTACCAAATGTTTCTAATTGAGATTTTCTCGTAGCAGCTCGGAGTCTGGATGTGTGCCCGATGTACGGCAATAGGCTCACCACCTATTCTATAGTGGGACGTAAATGTAACTTGAAACGTGGGAGTGTTCTAAATTCTTCTGTCTACCTCTTCGGGGATTCTAGGCGTGATGTTACATTTTTTATTACATACATACTACTATACTTACATACTACCTTACTAACGTACATACTACTATTCAACATTCATATAACTACTTTTATGTCATATTCATAGATGGGCACCTTTATAGATGTCGCGAATATGCTCCTGACGCCGTGACGAAGAAGTACGTTGGTCGATGGAGGACATCAATCAAGTCTTCTTAAATGCAAAGAATAAATTTATTTCTTCTCTTTATAATGGTTTAACTTTTCTGAAGTGTACATAAAAATCACCGGAATCTTAAGTTTTCTAGGTGTTCGCACGACAGAATTATCAGGTTATTTCGGCTAGTTGATTATAATCAAGATATATGACACCCAATTAAGATAAGGTTTTACTCCTTCTCTAATCGTAGCGCTTAAAATTTTAAAGCAGGAGAAAAAGAAATATTTGTTCCTAAAAGTAAACACAGTACCACCCACTTGTAAAAACAGTATATAATAAAATAAGTAACCCAGTATAATAAGGTAGTAAAATAAATATTGCCAAAATGATCCCACGATCAAATATGAAACATTGGGGAAGTGGGGAAGATATTAAAAACAAGAAAAATATATTTGTAAAAGCGATGTGCTGTGCACACAAACCTAATCACAATTCATCTAAATTGAAATCATGTTATGCAAAGTGACGAGCGTAAAACAATAGTTGATAAAATTGGACTATCTAAAAATCGTGTCCCGTTTGAAAACATTGATACTTATTGTCGATTCCGGTGTAATCTGATTTGTACTTGTAGATATAAATGGACCCGCTGTGCATAAAACAAACTCGGTAAAATTGCCTTACATTTCCAACGTGTCAATTGCTTGATAAAAATTTCAACATTATTGATTTTATACCATCACGCCCGATCACTTACGGGTCGGCAAGAAGCACCGAGTAATAAATATCATTACCGTTACGGTCCTGACCCGCTATTTTTGCATTCATGACATTCGTTGTCCTTTGGTAGGGTTGTACTCCAAATAAGCACATGGAATTTAAGAGAGTGAATTCGATGCTAATGAGGGTACTAATTTACCGAAATGTTTAGGTGATTTATTAGGCAGGTAAGTTTTTCGAAGTATTTTAACGGAGGTTCATACATACGATCGAATTATTGAGCTATCACTAAACAATAATAAAGCAATGTTGAAGACTAGAGCACGTTTCTACAATAATCCCTCTATTGATTCCCCATTAAAGAGAATATTAATAATAATCATCAATAATTAACTTTCATGTAAATATTGGTGCTCGTGTTTTTATTCCGGTCTTTGTTATCAGTATCCTCGTTCGTGCACCCGTGGAGATAACAAAAATGTTCATAAGTATCCTACATCTTAATCTTGATGTAAAGTTATCACCGCATAAAATTTTATTGAAATCGGTTCATTGGTTTTACCACGAACAAAGAGTGAGCCAAAAATCTCGTAACGAACTAAAATTTAGCAAAACAACTAACCAATGTTAAGCAAGCAATAATAAAAAAACTTCATGTACACTTTTGACATTCATAACTACTTCATCACTAATAATCTCAGATACACCTCTCCTCATCACAGTGCTATAAACAGAGAAGATAAAATTACACACATAACCACGTTACATATTACCGTTTGAACAATACACGCATGCCCCCTGAGCATTACACTACGAAAAATTGTATTTTATGAGTCATTTTATAAGCTCCAAAATAAATGACACATAATAAGGTTATCACGATGAAATTCTTCATGAGCATCGTCTATCATTGATGTCATTTTGTTATACTGCATGTCAGTTATCACCTAACTCACGCGATTTGGGAAAAAAAAACAAAGTTAACGTTCGTACAACTTACATCTGACAAGGTAATAATAACTGTGAGTTCAACCCAAGTAACTTGTCAAATTATAATGCTCCTTTGGGACATAATGCCCGGGCGACGCACAATAAAATACATTTTTAAGTCTGTTTCCATAAAGCGAACGCCTACGGCGAAAACGTTCCGTAATTTCGTATCATTGAGCCGGCCATTCGTTGCTTACTGATTACCGGCGTCATTATTCGTGTCAAAGGCGGTCTAACTAGTTTTATTAGTGGCCAACGCGACAGACGAGGAAAGTCTGGTCGCCTAATAACGTGGGAAAGCACCCCGTGTTCAATTGCTCACTATTATGACAGGCCGTGCTCACCCAACTAAATACTCTTTATACATATTATAAATGCAAAAATGAAACGCATCTTACTAATTAATAGTAAGCGTAAAAATACAGATTATACATATGAAAAACAGTTTGTACAATTAATTTTTTTATATACAAAGTTGTTCTATAAAATGATAAAGAACAGAATTCGTGCATTTGGTCACTTAAATGTCGTTTTTTTACATGTACTTTCTATATGAACGTATTTTTATTCGAGCAATTTGTCGTTCGCAGCCGATCGTAACAATGCCTTCTTATGAACTTCGCATAACACATTCAATTATAAATTAAGCTATTAAGTTAATATACCATAATTTGTTTATCAGGTTGAGCATCAAAATTAATGCAAGTGGCATAACTTGCTCATAACTTTACACTTTTTATATTAGCGAGTCAATAAGGCGATTTCGTCAAGGAAGGTATTATCGAACGTCACGACTCACGCGAACGAAATATGCCTGTAACTATAAAGATATAAGATATACAATCGGCTGCTTAACCCAACCGATGCACCACTCGGGAACGGACTTCGACGTATAATTTCTGGTGTAATCGCTTCAATAATGGAAGAAAAAACTGATATTATCTGCCCACGGTCAATAAATTAACACCGTTTAGAGCAAAAATGTAGATTCTTAGTGTCGCTACTAAATAAAGTGGGCTCGGGCGACTCGAGGTTTTAGACATCGTCCGTGTCAGCGAGTGAGTGTATGTGTTTTTATTTGGGTGCGTGAGCAGTGAGGCCTTATTAAAATATTTCGAGTGGAAACTGGAAGGACCACTTAGTGGTGCGCGGGAGTTTCACGCCTGAGCTGATACAACATTAAGTCGACAAGATAGCTTATTTGTGCTGAGCTGAGGATTAGAGCCAATAAATCACTGATTAGAATGTATTGACTGGCGTTGACTCCGGCGCTCGCTTGCGCCTTTTATTTATCGACCGCTAGCTTTTTAAACTTTTATGACATCACCACATTATTTCTAACGTCTTAATTATACACGTTACACACCGCGCTTACTTTACTATCCAGAAATGCAAATTTTACACCATTTATCATTTATAAAGTTACTGACGAGTCTAGTGTTTAATTAATTATGGAAAACTAAAGACCGGTTGTCACTCACGATATGGCCACATGAGTTGTTACGTGCAAAATGCGGAACAACGCAACGTTGTTTAATGTTAACGCCAATTAAATGCGGCCGCGGACAGCAGCAATACCGAATTTTATGAGCGAGCGTCTTATGACCGATAATACTGTATAACAGAACTTGTAACGTGATAGAGGTAACTTAATCACCGTTTCTTGCGATGTTTGTTTACATATAAACAAATATAGTTTAAGCGTTCACGTGTACCTCCACCGGGGCAGGTGTCGTTTTGTGCGCATGCAAATAAATTCAAAGGGGAGCTCGAAGACCTGGATGCCGTCCGAATGTGAGGTTGTACGGGAAATAAAAATAAAAAAAAACCCGCGAACTTTGCGACTATTAATGTCATCGCTCACCGGAAAATTACCACCTTTTGTGCAAATTTCAGCAGAAGATCAAAAGTATACACGCGTAATGCCCCTTTATGATCGCACAGTTATATGCAGCCGCGGTCAGGTTTGCATTGTACAAAGCATTGAAATGAATTGTAAGTATGAGAAGACTTTAAAGACCATTCTTACAAAATTTGATTTTAAAATGAGAACGCGACCGGTTCGTGTTAAATTGACTATAAAATTATTTGATTTCAAGTTTAAGCCATGAATTACTTATACCCAGTAATTTTGACGATTGACTTTAATGATTGCTTGAAACCTTACGGAATCCACATGGTTTTTATAGCTAATAAAGAATGGTAATATTTCAAAAAATATTCTACTTGCAGAGCATATTTATATCACCTCAAGAAATATGTTAAGTACCTATACCCATATCTCTCAGTTAATCGTTTAATCTAGCGACATGTTTCTAATTGTTTGTATTTTTTAACATGAACTGGAATACATAATGTGTTTTTAATGCAAATAGAACGTACTTTGATACTGTACTTCAAATTTCAAACTTATTCACTAGTTCATTAGCAATATTCCATTGTAACACTCAATGGATACCGGTTATATGAATTTCAAATGTAACAAAAAACGTGTATTTGAAGTTTCTTGTAATGCCCATGTACGTATGTCATAAAACATGAATGAAGTTAGCTTTTGGAATGTAGAAATCACGACGACAAAAGGGATTATAGATTCAATCTTATAACCCTCAAAAATACCTGTAGCTTATTACTTATTGTGTTTTACTTATTGTCACATCACTATATGATATCGATAAAGGGGCCTTGGCCTCCTTATCAACATCATATAGTGACGTCCTCGTGTACTCGAGCAGGTAGCTTGTTTTAAACACCGACCAAATCGTTGGCACAACGAACATCAACCTCTGCATCTGGGGGCCCGTCTCGATGGCAGATTGTTTACTGACATAAAACATGCCGTTCACAGGATGCGCTAGATAGTTCTGTAACGATGAACTCAATTTGCATTCTTCTTTGTTGTAAAAAAGTCTGCATATACGAAAATTATTTGTTTAGTTTATTTTGAAACATCGACAAACAAACATTTACAAGTAACTTGCTCTAGACAAGAATGGTATGCATGCCAATTGTGGATGCGTACATCGTTCTCCAAGCTCGATGTGGTTGCTATTTTATTTACATGTTAATTAAAAAAATGGACAGCGATAGATAAGATGTACAAAAGAAAAATTATGATAAAATTAAATATTTGAAACTAAACATTAAATAAGTATCAACAATTTACACCAAAAAAAGAAGATACAAAAAAGCAGATTACGAACAGAAACAGAACATATTATGACACAGCCGTGCTTGTTATAGTCTGCTATTTGTTACCTCTTGGTTACTGTTTCAGATCTGCTTTCGATTTCCCAATATTATTATATGTGATTCGCCAATGTAAATGTGTTCTTCAATCGTTATTATTTTTAATTGAGTCTTGCTGTTTGCTTCAGTCATTCACACAAGTCACGAAAACTCAGCCTAAATCGGTCGTTGCTTCGCACGCACCCGTTGATACGTCGCGAGTAACACTCGAGTATTTCGTCGCTTGACGTCCCAGGTGGAGCCACGCCCTTAGCCGCCGAGCGAGCGTGTGTCGTCTTGTATTACTAACTTCGCTGCATATTCAATGGGACAGATCGGTGAAGATTTAATATTTGTTTAAGGCGCCTTACAACGGAAGTGAGCTTCGAATACATCAAATGTGCCGCGCTGTGCTTACTTTTATGCATATGTCTCATTCACGTCTTGTAAAATATTGGAATCATACAACCGATGAAACAAACAACCGATAGAATCATTGGCGCTCTAAAATTTTACCAAAATATTTATTTATTTGAATTCGACATAATACAAAAATTTTCATTCGAGAATTGAAAGCAAATATAAATAACCATGGCAAAGTGTATCGAAAATTTCTTTATATACCATTGAGGTTTATCTTATCGAGGTTTGGTTTGGGGTTGCATGTAGGCTACATCCATAGCCATCAGTTGCCACTTACCGTCCAATGGCATACAAGTGGTAAATTGCCATAAGCGGCAAATTATCGTTTTTCTCCTAATTTAAAGGTTAACGACACTGCCTGTATTCGTCTCACTATATTATTGTTATTTTATTCAAATATTGCCTATATGTATGGTAAGAGGGCAAACGCGTAATACGAGAAACGCACGAGAAAAATACTTTCTTGAAAACAAAAACCAGTTTCAAAATTCCTTTTATTATAATATTCTTATATCAAACGCTAAGCAAATAACTTCACAACTTTCTTGTTCAAGTTTTATGTTACAATGAAATAGCAATAAATATGTCGAAACTTTGATGCAAATATATCTATGATTTGTTTATTGAATTTTTACTATGCATCGAACTGACTTTAACGAGCTTAGGATTTTTTCCTTTATGTAAATTTTTTAGATATCGGTGATCCAGTTTCATGTCGGATTAATAACTTTTGGTATAATAAAAACCAAATTTCTACTCGTAAATATATCGTTACCGTTGGAATTTGGCAAAGTGAAGGTCGAGTTTGCATAATCTTAATATTATTTTCACTCGTAGAGGAAAATTTTATATCACTGTATAGGTTTGTCTTGTGTCGACGACCTTAAGGCTATTTTTCGAACACGTTTAAATCGGCACAATTCCGTCCTTACAAATCCTTTCATAAAATTATACCGCCATAAACACTTTTTATACTTCCACATTTCGTTATAATCCTATATTACGGATGTCCACTCATTTGACATTTACAAGATATTATCTGTGTCACATTAGAAACTGCTAACTAAAAATCGACTGCCCATTTATACCGCAAACCAACAGTTCACGTATTGTTGTGATATGAAAAATATTGACATACCCGTATTATCACATTAGTACAAGAAGACGTTGCAAATTGACTCAACTCCAGGGTAACATTGAATTCGTAAACGGTCTGGATCATACCTTCTGCATCATTTGATACCTTTATATAATAATATACATATGTTTAAAATCGGTCTCCAATGATTTTACCCTTGACGTGGTAACCAGTTGTTGTTGGCATTACAAGACAAAAAAATCCATGTACGAATAATTTTCCGTGGATACTTCGTCCATAAGACCTGTTTTTTTCAATTAAAATAAAATTACAAATGATTATGTGCCATCTATTATCAGATTTAATCTGAGGCGATGTTCTTCGTCTATTAAATGTTGTAGTTTAATTCCTCATTTTTTTATAATATCTGTGATACTTTAGTTGAGAGAAAAGGGTCGTTTCCAGCAATGGAACTATAAAAGGACTTGATGATGAGTGTCCGTCATTATTAAATACCATAAAAACACAATACGCTAAGTATTTGTTAAAAATATTTAACAAGGACTGCGAAATTAGGTTGACATGCAAGATCTGAATAATGACCCTCGTCAAGCCCACATCAGAATCCCCATGAATTATTTGGGGCTGATTATACATTAAACAATCTCATATTAAAATCAATTTAATATACTAAGCTGTTTTGATAAGTTATTGCGATTTTGTTCTTCTTTTACGGATAAAATGACATTATGAATGTTCACAGCACCAGGCAAAGTCTAGCAGTGAACGAAATCACTTTATCGTTGTCATGTCCTAATGGTAATTGTCGTTATATTCTTGCACGGCGTAACCTAGCAACCAGTTAAAATCCAAATTGGTCGAATTAAAGACCATCAGACTGATACCAAATTAATCGTACCTATATCTCCTGTGAAGATACTACTGTGTAGATACTAAATAATTCAACCAGTTACAAATATACAGGAAGATCTTAATAATACGCCTGTTATCGCATACAGTACCTGCTCTCACACACTTCCCAAGTTTACTTTTACTTCCTACTATGGAACAGGAGGTGAGTCTATTGTCATACACCGAGCAGAAATACAAACGCCTAACCACTACTAGAAAGCCCTATAGTGTCCGTCCTATAACGGAACCCAGGACCTACCGATCAGTAGTTCCGCTTGCAACCACTAATTCAACGTGAAAGTCAATTTCCAGTAAATGAACAGATAATTTCAAAAGTCACAGCTACTACATACTGTCTCGTGGCGGTTAATTGCGTGAGGTTTGTTAATTGTTTTGCGCGATGCTGACAATCTAGAAATCTGAGAATGTGTTAATGCTTGCTGCTTACTCCAGTTGTTATTTATTTATAAAACGAGTTAGTTTTGGATTTAATTTAATAATAACTAATAAATACACCTGTCAGTGATAATGAATTAATGAACTTAAATATGAAGTAACTAATCTGTCAACCATCTTTTATGTAACGTAACATAATGAAACATTACGTCTGTAATCTCCGAAGAGGTAAGCAGAGGAATGTAGAACATTTCCACATAATCCCAATCTTTTATATAGTTTCATAATAGCACTAAAAATCCTGGTTTCATCATATGACTAAAATTCTTGTAGATCTAAATACGTAACTACTATTATTTGTGTATTTTATGTTTTCCGTATACATATTACATTCCACAACATTAACTTATATTTTTTGTTTCTGGGAAAAATGCTACAAATGAATAAAACCTAAGTAAATTAATATTGACTGCCTCGTTGGTCACGTGGTTACGCGTGACTGCCGATCGAGAGATCCTTGGTTCCAATCCTGGGTGAGATACAACCGGATTTTTTAAACTTATTATTTCTAGTCACAATTTCTAGTGGACGACTCAGGGTCTGGATTTGAGCCCGGCATATATGGCCATGCGCTAATCACCTATTCGATCGTGTAAAATAAACCTAACTGGTCAAGTGTAGAAGTGCACAGCACTCGTCTGACTACCTCTTTGGATATTACAGTAGTGATGTTACGTTTTATTGTCAATCAATACAACATTCAACATATTTCATATTTAATTAATTTTATTGCAGCCAATATTATTTATGACACATCGGACTAAACATACCCGGCGTAGATAGATGTATTTCATAACGAGCAACCGCCAGTACGGTATGAACAAGTGCGCTTCGGTTTATACATGAATGCAACGCACAATGTACCCCGGCCGCTTTTACGCCCCATTAATACATTGTAACGTTTGTCTACTAATTAACCGGCGCCGTGTCAGTTTTGAAAACCAGCTGATTATTATGCGTGATCACCATTTAAATGTTAATTAGATTTACAGGGACACCTGATCAAACGTGTTCCGATACACACGGCGACTGAAACGATATCCAACTCGATAGATACGAATACGAATAAAACACGCCCGCTGGCTGTTCGAGCAGTACTTATAATTATCTTTACTACTCTCCCGCAGTCACCGCAAACAGCGGTGGTACATGAGTATCTAAATTCTGTGTAATTAGAAAATACTGGCAGTGTATTTGTTGAATATTATTTATTGAACGGTGAAGCGTTTCGTTCAGAGTGGTTTGTTGTTATTGGCAATATTTTTTTCTTTGCGAAGTTTATAGAAAAAGATCAGTCAGTAGTGCCAAGTAGGTGCGGCCAGTGGACATTTGCGACCAGCCTCTAATAAGAGTGTAGGATTGGACGTTAGACTGAATAATCACTTTTTATGCAAACGTAACTTCACGCCTGTAATCCCCGAAGAGGTAGGCAGAGGAATGCAGACTTTTTATGCAAATGTACTATAACCATATCTTAAGCTGAATGTCGTTTTACATCAGGTCATATAACATTCAACTGAAAACTTATTGCTAAATAAAAAACATATTAATAGAATTGTCGCATAATATTGAATTTTTAACAAAATTTCTCAATTAATACCATTAACCGAGTTAATAGTATGTGTGCAGTTAGTCTTAGTATCTGTCCTATTGCAAGTTGGATATAGGTACATGCATTATTAGTGAACTGAAATGAATGGTTGCCTCTAGGGCACACGCGGGCTCCAACCATACCCGCCACACTGACACACAAATTGTTATAGTAATAATTTCTCGACGGAAGCAATATATAGCAGTATTTAGCGGTGACACTTCTACCGCCTACTGTCCCGTGTTTATTTTACAAATAATATTCTTTTGACTATATGTTAAAGATTTAAATGAGCCCGTGTAAAGGCTGTTACTACAAATCAGAAATTTTAGTAAAATTGTTTCAAATGTTATTAAAATCATTTGATTAAAAATTAAAATATGACTGCCTCGTTGGTCGTGTTGGTTGCAAATGCGACTGCCGATCGGGAGGTCCCGGTTCGATTCCCGGGTCGAACGCGAC
>DWEI01002932.1:0-13516 GCA_018245875.1 Mysoria ambigua | reverse complement strand
ATGAAAATGTCATTATTAATGAAATATTTAATAAAATTTAAATTTACAATATGATCAAATAGTTTCCGAACATACAGACGCAATACTTCCCTATTATTCAGATGAAGTAATTGTAAAGATATGGTAAAGTAGTGTCCGATAATTTTGATCAAAGAAACAATTGTAACTAACAATAGTGCGTTTTTTGCATTGCTACGCATCAACCTCGGTGGCTTAGAGTGCGTGCGCATGATTTTTTTCTCATTTTCTTTATTATTCCCAAACTAGTTAGAATTTATTAAATAAATTATTTAATCAACGTTTCTATTTTTTGCCATTCCCATAGTAACATAATCAATGAACAGTTTCTGCTGTCACGATTGTTAGTCGAACGATACAAAATGAGGTCGATTATAAAAAAAAACACTATATTGTGGCTTATAACGAGAGCGATCGATGGACGGTTTAAATCGATAAGTTCAAAATGTGTTAAAAATTACAAATTCCAGTGCATTAACAGAAAAAAAAAAACTTCCATTATTATCCAAACCGATATTAATTATTATAAAGTTATCTATTAATTATTTATCAATATATAATAAAACATTGCTATACACTGAATCTACGTAGTCGTTTTCACAGTAAATTTTCCTAACACACAGTTAATAAGTACATATTATGTATACAAGCGATATCTGTTAGACGAATACGACCCAAAATGTCCCATGTCTGGGCACGATGTTTATATCCTGACGTCGCAGAATTCTGACAAGAATTCGTGCGTTTTGTTATGGGCCTAACATAGTATTAAAGTTACGAATTAAAAGTAAGTTATAACAAGAATTTCAGTTAATAAAATTATGTTCACGTGTGATTCGAACATCTTAAATATATATGCAAACCATTTTAAAAAATAAAAACAAATAAAATAATTACATATGATAGACATTTAGTGAAAATTTTTTATCAATCGTAACGTCATAAGCGTTTCGTGCCAATACTCTATTATAACATACATACATACATACATACATTGCTTTTACATTTATGTACATATGCCATTGTGGTACCGTATTTAAATTACATTTCATATTGCCGGCAAGTTGCGATATGTATCGTTATCGTCTATAACAACATAGTCACAGAACTTCATAATTAACGATGATTCGTATTACCTACTTGGAAACTCTTTCACATGAGTAATTGATTTTCGTTCTTGTGAATAATACTTTACGTGTATTAGTTTCGTTTTCAGTTTTCTTGTGGAAAAAATCAGTAATAATCTAATAATATCATTTTTGTTGTAAGAATTTCTATCGTCTTCATTTAACCGAATGTATTTGAATATTCAAAATAAATATATCTCTTCCGATGAAATAAAACGCAGTTTCTTAAAAAGTGTTTGTGTGAGATAGTTGGTTGTAGAGATGTAACGAATGGAAACTTTTGAACATTCGCGAATGCGAATGCTAATATTTAGTTTTTGATAGAAAATTTTATAGAAAAAAAATATTTTATTTGTTTTCATTGCATTATACATTTTTATGTTAATGTTCTAATAAAAATTTTATTGTTAAGGTTCATTGCGCAAAGTTAAGTAAATAAATAAATTATACTAAATTGGTAACTAAAAATTGATAATGTGATAACTAGGTTATTCCTTTTTGTTGTATTAGAAAACATAATAAATAAATAGATTTTAAGTTTATTAATTTTTTTCTTCTGATATTTGTACTAGTAAAACATTCGCCAAAATTTTGCGAATGCGAATACGAATATGTAAAAATAGGCGAATATTCGCGAATGCGTACGTACGTAACTTCACGCCTGTAATCCCCGAAGGGGTAGGCAGAGGAATGCAGAACATTCCCGCGAATGCGAATATTCGTTACATCTCTAGTTGGTTGCGTAAATGGTATATTTTGAATATATCTGGATTTCGGTAACATTAATTCTATTTTTTTATGTACATGGAAAGTTCGAGGCGTACTGTTAACTTAGGTTAACAACTCTCGTAATGCTTTAAGTTTAAAAAGAAAGTAGTATAATTATATTTTAATGAAAAGAATTCAAAAAATAATATAAGAAATTTCATTAAGAAATATTTATCTATGTATCAATATTTATTATATCTACTACTAATCTATATCTAAGCTACGTAAAGATATAATGCATTTGCTTTGCAACATGTACGCTAGAAATACAATAGGTACAAAATTGAGCTTTATTGATATGTATCGTTAGAATCAATTTCGCTTAACTTTGTCTCAATAGTGACATGACCACGTTAACTCGACACGAACTGTACAACATACAAGGCATACTTTATTTGCTTTTCGTTATTTTTATATTTTTTTATTTTTCTTTAACATTAAATATCATTATCAATAAACGATATTACATTTTGTGCAGATGATGAAAAAAACATCGTAATATGAAGAATGTTTGTCGGAAAAATATAGAGGGGTGAGGTGAGCATGGGCTTTGAAGGGGCGACGATAATAAGGCTTTTGGAATGAATCCGTACGGAAATTGAGAAATTAGTCGTTTAAAGTTTCCAGCAATGAAATATAGTAATGTAATCAGTAATTTTATTCGTAATGAATTTGTAAGTCATTATGTTTTTGTTTCACGATCGTTTTATTTAACATAGGTAGCTAGTCATGTAACATAATGAACTATATATTAACTAAATGCTGCCAGGTAATTGACTATGTCTATAAAAATGTCTATGACTATAAAAAAATCATAAATTACCCATCCACTTATTTGTTTTAATCATTTATTAAGATATAATATTAAGCATATAGTAAGTAACGTGGCAACATATTTAAATAGAATTTTAATAAAATTAATTGTCTTGTGTACTTTACACATTTTCTTATCATAAATAATAGACTTAATTTTTAACATTGAGTAGTTTTAAGTATGCAAGCGTATTAGCGAAGTATTATTGAAATAGGTGACAATATTTACATAAAAAAATCTTATGTTGTGCTTGTTGAAGACAAGATTGAAAGTAAAAAATATTAGGTAGATTGAAAGTAAAAAATAAAAAGGATAGAATAATTATTTATAAAAAATTATTTATGAAAAAAATGGTATTTAATGTTCACAAGTGTATATTATTTGCCGTACATATTATTGAACAAATAAATAATTTGTAATACTAAGTACAGCGCTATAGGAAAACAGCGTAAAGCCCTTTTTATACCTTAATTTTTCTATATAACGTTCTCTAAACTGTATTGAGTTTGTCAACCTTTACTCGGCTGGAGTAGCAAGCATTTGATATTCTTATTCTGAAAGATTATACATGTCCATTATGGTTAGGATAGGGAAGTACGATTTTGATGGGGATAGTTGAAGATAAAAACGATGAAATAATATTAATAATATTTCGTAAGCATCGACAGGAAGCGTCATGTTAATAGACATTCGACACCTAATAATGTAGTAAAATTTTCATTAGATGCTACCAAAAAATTTCTCTAAATACACCTAATACCACATATAGATTTTCTAAATTGATATGTATGTATATATTATTATTACCTACATTTCATTATATTAATTATTATATATGTGACTGTTAACGTGGTCGATAATCATAAAAGATAATACATATACATGTACATATATTTTTTCATGTAAATTAAATATAAATAATATTAAGATAATTACAACATTGTTGTGCATTGAGTATTGTTCGTTATATAGCGATTGAGATTAATTTATCATATTAAGGCAGTGTAGGTCATATATGCCATTGCTCTTATTGTATTTGCGGTATTTGTTTATATACATAAAAATCTTTTGTGATTTTTACATCGAAATTTGATCGTTGTTTATAGGCAAGCACAAGTATATGTAACATTTTTTTACGATTTGTTTAATAATAGGAATACATATATAAGCACAGTAAACAATATTTATATTCTAAATAAATAGGACATTCTAATGTCCTACATTTCATATTAATTTGTGCCTTTAAGGCTCTATAATAGTAATCAAATCATACACTGAAACAACAATATTTGATTTGTAAAGAAAAATACAAGTGAATAAACGATTAAAAAATTTAAATAGTTACAGTTAATATCGCTTAACACTCGAGAAAGATGTAGAGTATTAAATTTCAGTAACAACATTTCGCGCCCAAACCACGCTGTCGGGTGCGCTAATGCGTGGCGGCCATTTTGTTCACGGAATTCAAATAGACTAGAACTCGGCCAAGGCGATATAGTGTTCGGTAGCAAAATTTTTAGTGCATTATACTATTACAAAATGATTTTTAGAATGGTAGAGCTGAATAATTTAATGTAACAATTGAAATTGATTAGGTAATTTATCATAATTTCCACTTAAAAGTGTATAAAAACAATTACCATCTTGCATATATTATGTCAATAGATAATAATTGCCTATATAAAAAAATTATGCCTAATTTATCTTTTGTCTTCGCATTTATGAATAAGGTAAAAGTAGTTTTTTCTCAATTAAAAGTAGTTTTTTCTCAATTTAAAAATTTCCACAAAAACATTATCTAATACTCGACAATATTCGACATTGTCATGTTGTTTGTGTCTCATAGAGTCATCCTTTATCTAAAGTACTTAAACTTAACATAAAACAAAGCCGGGTACAGTTGTCTGTGTTTTACAATTGTATTATACCAAATATGAAATTCCAATATTGATAATCTAATATATTGCAGGAGAGTCAGTTCGAACAAAATAAATATTGTGCAAATATGATTTGGTAATAGTTAATATTTTAATGGAACTGTGTTATAATAACATCCTTAAAGTTTGCATTTTTAATTTATACGTCCAAGGTCATTTAATATGACAACACTGAGCCGTAAGTAATTTGAACTGTGCGCCGTTACAAGCGCTGTGCTGTGAGCTGTGATTGGTTAGTTAGAGAACAGGTTTTTTATATATTTATAGAATTATTATAAGAGGCTCTATACTAAAGCCTTTACGTAAGATTCTTAATATATGGGTTGTTAAAATCAGGAAATGCGCTTACTTGAAATGTAACAACATCTACAGATCGACACACAACGACACAGGTATTCTAGACAGTACACAACATTGCCTAATTAAACATGTTCACTAAATCGTTAAAACTCTTCAGAACACAAACATCTATGTCTACGTCAAATTAAAGCTTCTCTCTTTACCAATTCAAAACATTACATACCTCGTACTTCGAGTTTAATTTTTAACATTCAAATTAGTGTCGTCTAATGTAACAAATGCGCCGGACGGAGCGATCGTGGCTTTTCGAATCATTTTGTAGCGAATGCGAATTAAATTTCCAATATCAGTGCTATTAAGTATAGAGCGGTATTAAATATTTGTGATTATACCACTGTATTGTAATTCGTTTGGTACCTATTTGTGTTTAAATGCATGAATTATAATAACTATTGACATTTCTAAGTAACTAAATAAATTTGTCGTGTCAACATTCGAGATTTCAATTTTATATCTTTATGGCATAATACTAAGTAAATAATTATTCATTGGATAACACCTATAAAATTTCATAAATGTGCTGATGTAATGTGAAGAAACAATATTTAATTCACTGATAATTAAAGCTGACAAAAGTAACAACTTAATCGGCTAATACTTCACCGGCAGAGCCGTAAAACCCTTCTCAGACTCATGGTAGCTGTCTCTAAAAGTGAAGTGATAAATAGTTCTTGGTAAACGAAGAAGTTATAAATTTGTACAGCATTTTAAGACTGCAGAGGCAATTATGATTAAGAATTATGATTCGGAAAGCAACGGTCGCACGTGACGTCACAGCGCGTGTATCTAGTGGTGCATTCACAATGATTCGTAACATCTACGTACACATATTATATCTAACAGAAGGCGTATGTGACACTACACCACATTAACCTCTAACGCAACCTAGCAATAGAGAGTACGTGTTCATGTGCCACAGACAAAGTGAAAGTCGTGTTATTTAAATGATAAACAAGAAAATGATAAATTCATTCTAAGTCGAGACATTTCATTGAAATGCATTTTGTTAACATTTCAAGAATGCGATAGATGTATCACATTTGTCAAACTGGAATACAGATTAATAAGTAAAATAAAGAAATATAAGTAAGTCAAATTCTGGTGACATAGAACGTGTGGGAGCTTACCACCCTCTGCCTACATCTGAATCTACAGTAGATAAAACAATCGGCAAAGGGTGTAACAATGTCTGTAACACAGAAACGGCTTACGCTGACATAAAGTTAGAAAGAAACGCTAACAGTGTAAAAAGGCGTAGTACATTTATTTACAAAACCCAGCCTTTGAGATCGACCTACAAGCACCAGTTCTAAGTCGAAAATAAAAAGAAATACACTTAACTATGATATGTTTAGTTATCATCTCAGTCTTCATACTACTACTAGAGTCAACCCTAAGCTAACGGATTTTACAATCCCATAAGAAGAGGACGCGATTTTTCCAAAAAATAAATCACCGAAAAGCTTCTCCGAATCAATAATAATAGTACATCCAATTTCGTAATACACATCACTAGAAAAATATTTAGGTACAATTGCATCAGCAACAAGTTCATTTAAATAATTACATATTGTAATACTCACAGCATTTATGATATGTTTTATCTCCTTACGAATATTTATCTCTAAGTCACTTACGTCTATAACATTCTCATCTGTGATATACTTGATTTGTGCTTTACCTAAAGCGAGTGCTCTGTGCTCATTATACATGTCATCTACAACAGCTACTGTACCATTATCAATAAATTCTTCGTAACATTTAAAAATAGATAAAAAATTGTCATAATTATTATTATCATTATCATTCAAAATATATTTTTTCTTAGAGAAAGGAACAATGTCTAAAGAAATAGAAGTGGAATATCCTTTAGTGCTTCTAAATCTAGTATCGAATAAATTCGATAGACAATTGACAATATTCTTGAGAATCGACACGACGAGGAGACATGAGGATGTCTCCTCGAAGTAGTAAAGGATGGTGATGAGGAATATGAGGATGTATACGTTTTTGTCGGGCTTGTGGCTGCCGATGGCGGAACTGGGCGGCGCTGGGTACACCACGTCCACTTCGGCAATTTTAAAAATGGAGAGCAGAAGATGGGAGGAGATGTCCTCGTGCTGGGAATTGATGCGCGATTTCACAACCTTGAGGACGTCGATGCACTCCTCCTGAAATATCGTAAAGTATTTATCAGACGTTTACAATAATTCCGAAGTTATAATTATTATGTGGTATTTAGAAAATAATTTTTCAGAAAAGATTTTTCTTTAATTTTGAAAATATTCTATCAACACAATTTCAGTTAGGTTTAATTAGAGCTGTTTAATTTGTTATCTGATAAACGCATGATTTTTATTACGTTTATTTGTTCTACCATTTGTAATTAATCAATCTATCTTTGTTCTACCATTTGTAATTAATGAATATGGTTCAACTCTAGTTAATCAATATTTTATAAAATCAATAGTAAAAACTGCGTTTACTGAGATTGCAAATTTTGTTTTACATATAAGGGGTAAAATAAAAATAAATAAAAAGCCTAATACTATCAGTATTTTTTCAAGGGCATGGAAATTTACCTTCTCTCTGTCCAGCAGAGCTTCGCCGGAATCCCTCAAGACCTCCTGTTCCCTGGGCGGAACACTGGCCGATATGATGACATTCTCGTTGCTTATATTAAACAGCGTTAGAGTGCAGTTCGTCTGGAATGTATATTAGATTGAAAACATAATTTGTTATATACTCAAGGCGCAGGTAACATTTAACGTGATAGAATTAACAGTTCGGTCAGACATTTAATTGGTAGAAATATATTAAAAAAGGCAACATAGCGCCTGTCAAACCTACAGAAGTAGGCATTGGAGTTTAGCACATATGAGTTGCGTTATCGTCCCACCATGCAACGGGTGGCGAGTGTAGTTCGCTGGATTAGGTCTAAATGATCACTCTATTGACGTGTTTGCGTTCCAACACAATCCATCAGAATTTATTCTCGATCAAAACGACTTGCAGGTTCAATAGATCAATAAATAACCATTGTTCTTGACAGGAAAATAGCGATAACAAAGTCTATTTGATAAAGGTTTTGGTAAATCTGGTAAAAGTAGTTTTTTTTAATAAGACTAAATATTCGTACCCCGTCACTGTGCACAGTATAGAGATACTGCTGCAGCAGACGGACGGCATCTTCGGCGCCGAGCCCCGTGTGCGGTCTCAGCAGAGCCTCGTCCACGGCGCTGAAGCCCAAAAGTAGGTATACGCCTTCGGGAAGCTTATATTCTCCTGGGACAAAAATAATGATATTTCATTTTTAAGCATTATGCCTGGGTCCTTACTTAGTAGTTTGCATTTTTCATCTAGAAATCTAATGTTGATGCATCCAAGCTCGATAAAAATGACTGATTGCGAAATGAATACAAATGATATTAATATTGATACCATATTTCATGTCATCAAAACACGAAGTAATACCTCCGATTTACGCTGAACTACGCTGTCGAAGAAAATGACAAAACGTATCTCACCAGGGTTTGGTCTCATGCAGATGAAGGAGCCGGAGTAGCAGTAGCACCGTCCGCGGTACGCCTGGTACGCTGGCGCCGCGTGCGAGTAGTGCGCGAGCCGCGAGGAGCACGGCGCGCGCGGCACGCACGCCACCTTACACGACACCTGCAGCGACGCCTCGCACACGCACAGATCGGTGCACTCCGCGAGCTCCGCTGATCGGTACAACTGGCGAAATAATGATTACGAGTGTGATCGATGTACGATTATTCCATACATACATATCAGACGTGAGTCCAAATATCTCCATCCTTACAGACCTGCTACGCCTCTTCTCCACATTCAACATTAGTTAGCAACTGTTTAAACATTCGAACCACAGGATGGGTTGCTTCGAAATGCATTGATGATTGAAATAATTATACGCACTATAAAACAAAGTTTATTTATCGTTATGTAGCACTTATTGAAATTTTTTTTATGTATAAAACATATATACTCACACGTCTGGTTTCTCCCATCTTAATGTACTGCGCTTCATCATCGCTCTCCGGTTTCTTCACGATGCAATATTTCGTCGGCTCCAGCGTGGTCGTCGGCTTCGGTGTTGTCGTGGTGGTCGTGGTGGTTGTCGTTGTGGTCGTGGTTGTTGTGGATGTCGTTGTGGACGTGCTCGTTGTGGTCGTCGCGACCGTCGTTGTGCCTGTCGTTGTTTCGACCACCGGCTCCGATATTTGGGCTACCTCGTTGGGTCCGACCGTTTGTTCCGACATCGTCGTTATCGGGCTCAGTTCTTGGCGGGAATTCTCCTGTAAACATTAATAAATTATTCAGCTCAGGCGTTTACGGATCACCGAGCTGAAGTGGCAGTGGGTTGGTCACATCTGTCGCAGGACAGATAACCGTTGCAGCAGACGTGTTCTAGAGTGGAGACCACGTCTTGGCAAACGTAGTGTAGGATGCCCTCCGGCCAGGTGGATTGACGACATACGCAAAGTGGCTGGCAGCGGTTGAATACGAAGAGCTAAAGATCGAGCTCAGTGGCGTGCTATTGGAGAGGCCTATTATATGTCCAGGTGGACGAGAATAGGCTGATGATGATGATGTTTACTCTATTGAGTAATTAAATACAGTTGGTATCTGTACTGATCGAAGGTTGGTACAAATGCGTCGCTACTCGTAGTCTGAACTGCTCGCTTCTAACCTTCTAACCAGATCCATCAGACCGAAGCTTAAATTGCTGTTGTAACATGTAGTTCGCGAAAGGAATATTTATAGCGGTGTCGTACTGGGCAAATCGTGTACCTCCGTGTTTCACTACTTACTTAAAATTCAATTTAAAGGTACGTAGGATCATAGCGATAAAAACAATATATGTATTATTGTCTTTCCTTATTTCCATTGTTATTAAAATTATTAAGGTGTATCCCGACCTACTCGCAGTTCTGTATTTTCTTTAATGTTCGCATTTGTACTGACTGTTCGAACAAAACCGTATTAATGTTGAGGAACCGCAGACGAAGGTTCGTGTCAAAGATTAAATTGAAACGTTCGTTCTTAATACATACGTTCGAGGTAACCACTTGCGAGGTGCCGAGTTGCGTGGTGTGGCGGTGGTGGTGGGTGGTAGTCCGGTGGTGTATGGAGGGGTCTGGGGCTACCGTGATGTACCGGATGCCGTTGTCGAAAGGCGTCGTGACGTGGAGGGAGCCATAAGTCTTGATGTGGTAGTCGCTTTGAGATTCAACTGGAAAATGAAACTTGATGTAATCATGATCTAACAGATTTATTAGTTACACAAATGTTTAATTTGGATACATACATTTAAAAATATGCGCAATATCAAAATGTAACTCAAAACTCCTTACTAAAGAATCAGTTCATTTAGATCTTTTACGCAAGTGATTTTTGTTAGAAATATCTTATATAATAATTAAACACATTTTATATGACTACCTAAATATCTTACTTAATAATGAATAACAAACTAATTAACTATGAGATTAACAACTTACCGACACAAGGATTGAGCCAGAGCAGCCTCTGCCAGCCGAGACAGTCGTAGAGCTGGGCGAAGTCAGTGCCCCGGCACGCGCAAGCGGCTCGCAGTTGGGTGCCCAGCACGGCGACCACCGCGGACCGGCACGCGGCCGGCGACCCGGCGCAGCCCTGGGTCACGGCGTCCACTGCGCACCACTGTTCGTAGTTCTCCAGACGGATTCTGTTATGGTTAAAGTTGCGTATCAACAGGCACGTTTTGTGTACTGGGGAAGTTGAAACATATAGACAGATGCATCAATGTTTAATGTTAAATGAAACAACTTCGGAAATGCTGTGGTAATTCGAAATGTTTCTCTAAAACAAGGGACGAGTTTTCTTGACTAGAAATTTCTCATGTTAATTCTTTCTATTAACGGTTCTCTCATCATTCACATAATGAAATGTGTCCAACATCGTTTGTAGTCGGACAAATGACTGTTAATATCAAAAGCTTATTTAAAATCAACATAATTACATGTAATATGATTATTCCAAAAATCTACTGTCTGTACTATTTGTTCACTCAAATTTCCCAATAATAAATCAAAACGTAAAATTTGTGTTATCCGTTTTATATCTGAAAGTAGGTAACCTTTTAGTTGTAAGTACAAATTCGGTCCCCTTTTATCGGGAATCGATTAAATATCCGCCGTTCCGAAGTACGTATCTAACTCGACGTGGAATAATTCAGGTTCATTTGGACGAGCGACTTGCACATTATATAATACTAACGTCTGATTTGCATTTGTGGAAAATCTGTCGCTAAAATGAACTTTGTAACATGCATTTAATGTTATTTTGGAAATGCGAATACTTAGCTCAATATGTAAGTAAATTGATTAAAGTCGCAGATTCTTGATTTGGTCGCAGATTTTTGATGTGAAATCAGTTTCACTTCACACGATTATCAAACATTTATGGACATCAATATAAATTGTATAAAGCAATATAAATTGTATAAAGAATTTTTTATTAGCAATTTGTCTATTTAAATATCGGTAAATTAAATTAAGTCTGTACTTTTTACACTCATGCCATTGTAAATGTAGTTTTAAAGACGGAACTAGCTTTTCAGTTACGAATGACTAGTATAATCTAATTCTATATACTGATTGTACCTACAGAACTTATGTACGAATGAAAAGCAAATGATCTATGCAGAACGTTTAAAGAAGAGCTAATGGTTTTTAATTAATATTAATATTCAAGGGCAAAGATCGCTATGTATTGGAAGGTATTTTTACTTTAGAACAAGGATGCCATTGGTGACCCAAAGCGACGTGGTTTTCGGATAGATTCGTGATACGTCGGCCATTTCCGCCTTAGCATATTACTAGTAGATTGGTTATCACTGTGAATTTGAAAAGGCAGCGTTGATTCCTAGGAGAGTTCGGTTCTTCATATGTTTAGTCGTTATTAAATATGAGTGCAGAGACAGTAAGCGTACAGTAAGGCGTAATTATAACAATATTTAGACTGCTGCAGGTTTTATCGACTGTACTATGAATTACTATGTAATCTGAGTTACTTGTGTTTAAACAAATAACAACTAAAGGTACACAAATAGCAATTTAAAAGTACACAAATAAAAAGCAAAGTAAAGTACACAAATAGCAATTATCATTATGAAACCATGTCCAAATAAATGGTCACTGCCTGTCAAATTATGTGGCATATATCTCCAATATTTCTAAAAAGACATGATATAACCAAAAGAGTTATTGCAAGGACAACATGTCTTTGCATTTATAAAGTACTATTTTTTCCATTTCTCGAATTTCAAATTTTTTTCAACATCATTGTCAATTCAAGAATTGTTCAAGGCTGTAATATTAAAGACTACTTTTCAGCAATTTACATTTTGTCTAAAGCTGGCTATGCCTAAAGGCCTTACTTTAAAATTTACACATGTATCCTAACCACAACGAAGAAAATCCTGGAATTACTTTACCACGGCGTTTTGTTAGGGTTTGATAAAGAGAAGGGTTGAAGGGAACTAGTCTATTGGTATTATCCTTAGCGTCCTAACCATAATATCAAGAAAAATTAAAACATTACAAATGTATTAAATTGATATTACGACAACGAACAATATTTGTGGTATCTTATTATAAATCTTATTATAAATCAGCTAAAACGTCTAATGTATCTTGGAAATCCACCCAACAAATATTTGCATGTTCCACACATATCCATTATTCATCATGTTTTTGTCTGCACCCTCAATTTCACCTTGTTCTCCCACGGTAACGCATGTTTTGATTATGAATCTTAACTGAGCTGTTTCATGATTTCTGTAAAAGTGGCAATAATTTTATAAGGAAGTATTTTGAAGATTTCTCTACGACCAATATGACTTTGACTGTCGGTAAGAGGAGCATAGGTCGCCCTCGTACCAGGTGGACGACTTGAAGAAGACAGCGGGAATCTGCTGGATTCGGAAGGCCCAGGACCGGATAGATTGGCGCCTGTTAGGGGAGGCCTATGTCCAGCAGTGGACCTTAACAGGCTGACGATGGCGCAATGAATATGACTATGAAAATTTAGTTTCGAAATTTATTCATGCAATTAATCTATTTAAATATGAATAATGTCTTTTACAACTAGGAACCTGGCGTGAAGACATTATGTATGTAAGAAATACATTTTACAACATATTTTCTGTAGGTATTTCCAGTTTATAAATATAGTTACTAAAACTACACTGTTCTACATTAATCTAACTATTATAATGGTAAAATGAATCGAGTAGGTATTGCTTTAGAATTAATAAAGAATATGTAAGAACGTTTTGTTTTAGTTAGAATATTTAAAAGGAATTCATTTTGTTTGTTTATATTTTTTTTATTTATTTATGTAAACACAAAAAATACGTAACTTCACGCCTGTAATCCCCGAAGGGGTAGGCAGAGGAATGCAGAACATTCCCACGATTCACCGGTTAC
>DWEI01002931.1:0-13516 GCA_018245875.1 Mysoria ambigua | reverse complement strand
ACCGGTGAAACGTGGGAGTGTTCTGCATTCCTCTGCCTACCTCTTCGGGGATTACAGGCGTGAAGTTACGTATAGCTGATTATGCTTTCATATTATGTGGTTATGGATGCATAAACAAAAGACGAATAATCTGAACATTTATTTGATTAAATAGAAATCAATACTGTTATTTTAAAGTATTATTAAACAATCGTAGGGTAATAACATACCCATAAAGTATAAAACGCATCCTTATCAGTTGGAAGAACAATGAAATACTTTAGTACCACTACAATGAGAAAAAGTTTCTGTGAACTGTCAGTGTCACGTCAAAAGCATAGATTAGTCGAAACTGAATAGTCAAAGTTCGTTTCGGTCAATAAACAAATCTGGTCTGTATCTTATTAAATAATCAATTGCCATTCGATAACTTGTACACACCAGTGGAATATAGTTTGTATCTAAACCTAAATTAGCACGCTGTAAGTGCTGTGTCTACCGGCGTCTGTTTGATAGAAATTTTATTCATGCAATGGCATCAGATTCGAAGAGCGACATTGTAAACAGACTGTTGAATATAAGAATGGACCAGGCGTCGAGTGCGGAAAACACGCCGCCGCAGAACATGCTGCCGAGCAACCAGATGGCGAGACAGAATGCTAACATACAGGACGAAGAAAACGGCCAAGCTAGCGAACCCATGCCATCGTCATCTGCGATTGAGAATCTCCAACCCAGCAATAACTCAGGTGGCCGTTTGCATAACTGGCAAGCAACAAAAACAACGGTAAAGGAGCGTCTGTCTTTCCTCTTTAACAATGAAATCCTCTGTGACGTGCACTTCATAGTAGGCAAGGATGCGAACCAGCAAGTGATACCCGCGCACAAGTTTGTCCTGTCTGTGGGCAGTGCGGTCTTCGACGCAATGTTCAATGGCGTCCTCGCCACCAAGAGCCACGAAGTCGAGTTGCCTGATGTGGAGCCAGCTGCGTTTCTACACTTGCTCAAGTTTCTGTACTCGGACGAAGTGAGGATCGGGCCGGAGAGTGTGATGACGACGTTGTACACGGCCAAGAAGTATGCAGTTGCAGCATTAGAAGAGCACTGTGTAGATTTTTTAAAGAGAAATTTGGGCACGGACAATGCTTTTTTATTGCTAACGCAGGCGCGGTTGTTTGATGAGCCCCAGCTAGCGGCCTTGTGCTTGGAGATGATAGACAAGAACACAGCTGATGCACTGAACGCCGAAGGCTTCACAGATATCGATCAGGATACACTGAATGCAGTTCTCGAGAGGTATGTATGTATGTAAATGTATGGTGTTTTTTTAGGAAAGTTGCATGTTATTGTAATTTTACAGCAGATCCCTGAGAAGATACAGCCAGGCTGTACGAAATGCTAAATATTTCTATTCTTACAGACCTGATGTGATTCTTCTACACTAAAGTCTATCTTAGTACATGTAATGGTAATCATGGTAGTACCAGAAATGATTCATAGTGTTACATATCAGTAAAGAAGATATGTAACACTCCCACATGTCACCGGTTACGTTTACGTCCCACTATGTAATAGGTGGTGAGCCTATTGCTATGTATCGGGCGCATAACCAGACTCCGAACCACTGATAGAGAATCTAAATAAGAAAATTTTGGTAGTGTTCAACCCGGGGATCAAACCCAGAACCTCCCGATCAGTAGTCACAACCTCGCCTCCCGATCAGTAGCTGCAACCAACACAACCAATGGGGCAGTGTAGATTTGTGACAAAATATTGATGTATACATAAAAAATATTTATATTCAGCAGGTTGTGGTGACGGTTTTTAAATTGCTATTCAATAGAAGTTCCTGGCTTTGCCCTCGGACTTGATTCACTCAAATGAATTATATGTACAGATACAACACAAAGCAGTTTATAGTTCTTGGTTTTTTTTTTGGTTTTATCAAATTTCACCATGTACTCCACACTTAAATACAGAAAATAACAAATTGTCCCCTAAGGAAGGGTATGTCACTTAATACCATTTTATTTCAATTATTATTCGAGATTAACAATGAGTAGTAGCAAGCTTGAACACAAATAATTCATGATTGTATCAACGGTCCCTATGACATGTCAAAATCTGAGGAGAGCACAATGAGCAAACCTTACATATTCTCATATAAATATATCTTTTATAAATTAAAAATCTTATATAGGGATCAGCATATGAACCATCTTAAACCATAAATGCATTAAAAAAAATACCCGTTTTGAGGTGTCTTTATGTGAGCAGGGACGATTGATTTGTTTAAAACTGTTCTCATATGAACTAGGGTCTGTAGCTACACAAAGTATTTTAAACGAGGTCCCCACTAGTGCTTAGCAATCTCGATAGCTATGGTTTAGTATGATTTTGATTTCTGTAAACTATCACTACTAACATATACCTATTCCCTTATTTAAAACTTTCTAGCGTATAATAATTATTATTCTTTAAATTTATCACCCAAAACTGTTAAAGAAATTATGATTTTTGTTTGATTTTTTTATATGATAATGAATAACTTTTATGTTGATGTGCAACTTTTATCTCAATTTGCTTAAGATATATCAATTTATTTAAGTTTTAGGGAAACTTATGGCTAAATACATAATTGATAAGATACAAAAGAAGAATAGGCCAAGGAAAAGTTTCCACCAAGAGTTAACATGTTAAGGTAGTAAAGTATACAAACACACGCACACAAGACAAAAAATGCCATTAATAGATACAGGATATTATAACTACTCCTTGTATGAAAATGTAGCATTGAACACAGTTAAAAAATCAGTTGCATTGTACTTACTATTTTGGATCTCCAAAAATATTAATTTCTAATATCTATGCAGAAAATAGCACAACAAATTTGAACACTGTTCTTTGGCTCCCAACTTTCTTGCACTGTGTACAGGTCATATATTTAGGGAATGCTTAGTCTGTGATTGTATTTATTACTTTTAATTTAAAGATAACCATTGTTAAGCCGCAGACACACAGGTAGGCGCGTCGAATGAGGAGCGCTAAAATGTCGCCAACTTCAACTCATATTTGGAGTGTTTAAAATGAATTTTAAGTATAATAGGGGAAAATGATACAGAATTATGTAGCGATTTAGGATTAAATCTCTCTCTTTAGTGTTCTCATATTGAAATTATGGTGCTTATTTATGCGTAAAGTTTGTGCTTTTTAAATTATTAAATCTTCCACACTTAGTTTCTTATATAGTCAGGAGAATTGTGTCAAATACTTGTGTTTTTATTGGACGTTTTAGAAATTTATTTACAATACTCTTAAAGTTGATACCAAATTTTTCAATATGCAGGTACCGAAGGCAGCCATTCATACATACATGCATACCTGAACACTTAAATCAAATAGTAACATATTTTAAACAATTAAAGGTAAACTTTTATAAACCTAAACAAAAAGTTGTTAAATCACCAATTTCCTACTTTAAAACTATATTTCCATATATATAAGCATAGAGCGTCATTTTTATACTCGACCGGCGTTGATTATATTTTTATTTACCTAATTGTACATTGATAGTGAGTGCATCATATTTGTATATGTAATTCTAGATGTCGCCGTAATTTTTCCACTTAGATAATAATAATAACTAATACTCCTAATCGGGGCTACAGTCTGTGGACGAGAGAAATGTGTTATGGCCTGTTCTATATGTTGCACCCTGTTACAACCAACCACAAGAGCGTGCATAAGAATTTATTCACACTGTTTTCTAACAATCAACTTTTACTCAACCAAAATGGTCAATGATATTATTTTTAATTTATATTTGATCAATCTTCAATACGTCCAATACATCACATAATGAAAAATTTATAAAACAAACTCACTAGTTGAATTTTGGTCTCCGTTACTACCTATTGAAATAAATAAATCGACCTATCCGTAGAATAGAGATATATATGATAATAACACCAAATCGTTTTTATTGTAGTTATCAATCTGCGCTGACCTATATATTGTATTTAACATGCTTAGGATAAGAATCAATCCTCTAGAACAATTAGGAAAATTGAAAAATGGTGATTTTGTGCTTGATAAATTTTAAATTGCTCTCCTGTAAACTAATGTTTATGCAGAAGTAACTTTATTCCATGGATAGGTCGAAATCTCAGTAAAGGTAAAGTCTAGGATACAGGTTGGTACAGTATAACAATATTTCATAACCATAATTGTAGAAATCAGTCAGTAAATTAAATAAAAATAGTGATCACCATTTCCATTATCTCCATGAAATTTAAGTAATAAAAATGTACTCGCAGTGCCCACTATTAGGCTCCATAAAGTGTCTTACTCATTTGTAGGCCAAAATATATGCTTTTATAACAAACTAACAAATGACTGCTAAATTTTTCAATTTGTAAATTCAAGAAATATGTACATTAAGTTTCGATTATGTCAAAAAGCCTATTACTCAACTGCAGATTACATGCAAGATGTAGACGTTTGGAAATGAGTTGTTGTAACTCAGATGCTTAAAATTATAATTGTTGTGAATCACAACAAAAAAATTACAACCCCACTAAGTTTCTTGTTAGTTCTTCTGAGATGTGGGTGTGGTACGAACTAACGGAAACTTATCTGTAATGATGTCTATACATATGTGATCTCAAATACTATATAAATAAATGATGTTGACTTTGAGTCACCACATTCAAGCTGTTATAAATAGGAGTCTCATGTGTTTGTGAAAACTTTATCAAACAATCTTTACCATCAGATATCTGCAAAATATCTGGGTAACAAAACAGTTCTTGGAATATCTCTACATATCCTTACTTTGGGGGCAGGGAGGAGGGGGACAGTAGGGAGGATATTTTATGACAGACATCGAGCAGTCCAGTAGTTTGGCCACGTAATTAATGAACGGCCGCATAAGAATCTGGGAATTAAATCTGAAACCTGAATTATGGAATCACCTATTGGAAATATTTAAGTAGTGGTCACCTAGTGAATGTTGGCGATTTTTTGTAATTTTAACTCTGAAAAAACTACCTGGATCCTAATTAAATTCCTTAATAAAATAAAGTAGACAATATAAGCCGCCTCGGTCTCCCTGCAATCAGGGGGAGTTCATGAGGAAGGACCTCGTAAATGTCTGAAACCATTTGCGCCACCCCGAAAAATACGTGAGTCTAGCCGGCTTAATCTAGTTATACAATATGAGCACTAAATTTGGTAACCGGAGCAGTGAAATGGAGCAGCGGTGACGTAAGTCGGGCGGCAGACAGACAGCGTTATCTTGTTTATGAAAATAATTCAATACCTACACAATGATGCGCGGGAAAATTGAATATGTCCGCGGAGTATGTATGTCGGTGACGTAGGCTGTACGCGGTCGTATTTGGACGTCGCGAAAATTATTCATTTATTTATGAGCATGTTTGAAAACATTCCATTCGATCGTTTTAAAAGGAGTCCAAAGTACAAAGTAAGGATATTAAAAATTTGTTACAAAATAAAGGACTATTCAAATTATATAATGCTTTTGGAACGATTTTTAACTGCCAGGGATTTCTGTGCCTTTTATCGTTTATTGTTGGATATAGGTTTCCTCTTAGAATGAGACGGATTATGGCGACGGTATACTATGTTAGCTATTCGCGGGTGTGCAGACTTGACACACCTTGGGGAACATTATGAAGAACTCGAAAGTGTTAAAGCAGGTGACATATAATCTTGTAATGCAGACTTTTTGTAACCAAATGCGTAACGAATTTTAATCTGAGCAGTTACGGAGTGGACACGTGAATTCTCATACTAACGAGTATCAGCTAATATGTTTCTCTTAGTGTACGTATACAACATCAAACATTTCTAACGAGTTCAAAAACTTTCTTCTTTGAAAACTTCTTTTCCTCACTGAACACATCAGCGCGGATAATGTCTGATTGGTATTTATGATAATCGGTACTTCCCTAGCTAACATGCGTTGTAATTATTTTTTTCAGTAACGATATTTGATAATGATTAATCGAAAGCTATTAAGCCCCCTTATCTGGGACTCCCCTTGTTCTCTAAATACATGATACATTTATATACAAATCCTATTATTGATGTATTAAAAATATATTTTGTTGAATTCATTATGTGTCTATATTTAGTATATGATGAGTTTGTAAGTTTTGTATCAACAAAAACAAAAACACATTCTTGTGACATCATAATGTATTTTTGTTGTGTTTTGAAACAAATTCCGGTGTGCACCTACATAGTATGTTAAGCACTGATCCTGGGTAAGAATAGGGCTCGTCTACGTGTGACCGAGGCTGTTGAAACAAATGTAGTTAAAGATTTGAATGAAAATATTAATGATCTTTATTATTCAATTTTTCAATGATTTTTTCTGCTGCTTCCAAATGCATATTGGTAGTCGGTGTGTTCCTATATTTGCAGAAATACAACGACAGATGTTCTATGAACCTATTTAACTTACATAGAATTAATTAGTAATAATTGTCACTCATTTCGGGAGTCTCGCTTATTGACTTATCAACGTTCGTTCCAGGGACACTCTGCGCATAAGGGAAGCGAAGATCTTCGCGGCAGTGCTCCGCTGGTCGGAGGCGGAGTGCACCCGGAGACAGTTGCCCGTGACGCCCGGCCAGCAGCGCATGGTGCTGGGCCGAGCGTTCCACGCGATAAGGTTCCCGCTGATGTCGGTGGAGGAGTTCGCCATGGGCCCGGCCCAAAGCGGTCTTTTGGACGATCGGGAGATAGTCCAATTGTTTTTATACTTCACAGTGAACCCAAAGCCAAATGTGGGGTTCCTCGACACGCCCAGGTGTTGCATGACCGGCAAGGAGTTGACTGTGAACAGATTCTCCCAAACGGAGTCCAGGTGGGGCTACAGCGGGACGACAGACCGGATTAGGTTTACGGTCGATCAGAGGATATTCGTCGTCGGCTTTGGACTGTACGGATCGTATTTCGGACCCACGGAGTACGAAGTACATTTACAAGTGAGTTGGATTTCTGATATTTTTATATATGCGATCAGTTTCTTTAAGGTGTTAAAAATATTACATTAAAAGTCCTGGGTTAAAATCCTGGATCGGGCACTACTGTTCTTTTCTAATTTAGATTTTCTAGTAATTGTTCGGAGTTTGGATATGTGCCCGGTGTGTGGCAATAGGCTCACCACCTATTCAATAATGGGACAAAAACGTAACTGGTGAAATGTAGGATTATTCTTCATTCCTCTGCCTACCTCTTCGGTGATTACAGACGTGATGTCACGTTAATCTCTTTTATAAATTGGATATAAGGTTGATCTGCATATATTTGGATACAAAAAGCAGACATTTACAATAGTTCCAAATCACACATTGGAAGTTTCACGAAGACTATTACAAAATTAGTCTAGAGCATTGTCATTAATGTTAGTGTTAAGAGCACAGATTCCTCTTTTCGTTTGAGGGCACACGCGGTCTGAATTAAAACTGCGTGGCCGCTGCAGAATAGCAGCAGCTTGCAGTGTCCACGCAGTTGACTAACTTGTGCGGGTCGTGCCCGCTGCGTGACTTGTCCGTGCGCTGCAGATCATCCACCTGGCGACGAAGAAGGTGTGCGGCTCCAACACGACCACCTTCTGCTGCGACGGCACCGACGACACCTTCCGCGCCATGTTCAAGGAGCCCGTCGAGATATTGCCCAACACCTCGTACATCGCCAGCGCCAAGCTCAAGGTATGTTGATGTTATCAGGGCGACCGCCTGCCTAACGACAGGTCCGGGGCTCGCATCCCGGATGGAGTATTATTGAAGTTCAGTGGCTTGGAGCATTGATGTGTGTCCATGGTATTGCAATAGATGCACCACCTACGCCATTATGGGGCGTAAAAGTGGCTGGTGCAATGTTCGAGTCTAATTACATTCGTCCGCGTATCTGTTCGGGACTTGTAGGCGTTGTGTTACGTTCGCCTTACCATCATCGGGCCTGACTCTTCGTATTTCTGGTCTACATGGCTATCGTGGATTCGCGGGTTGTCAGAGTCAGTACACTTTGGAAGACGCTATTTGCACCTCTTAACGGTCTCGGTCTCCTCGCGATGTTTCTCATCTATACAGTAAGCGATAAACAATCTCAAAGCGAACATTTTGGGTAGAGATGCGATTGGATCCCAGGACACCCGGACCGCGAGGCTTCGTACCCAACCAATGCCATAGTCTGCACGAACGTAATGAAACGCAACAACAGCGCCTGTAGCTCCCGAGGAGGTAGGCGGACGAGTGTGGGGCCGGGTCGCCTTGCACCGGTGACGCTCGCGCCCCGCCGTGGGGCGGCGGCCGGTGCAGCGCGCGTGACGGTCGCAGGGCACCGACTCGTACTACGGCACGAAGGGGCTGCGCCGCGTGTCCGTGGACTGCAACGGCGGCGAGCGCGCGGTGTTCCAGTTCTCGTACGCGGCCGGCAACAACAACGGCACCTCGGTGGAGGACGGCCAGATCCCGGCGCTCATCTTCTACATCTAGCCGTCGGCCGCTGGCGACCGGCGCCGCGTATGGGGCCGCTCGATTGTGTAGGTCGGGATTTTGATTTTCGTGTTGAGTTGAATACTATTAGTGTTTTAAGTTGTTTTTTTATTGTTCCTCCATGTAGTGTTCGATTCTGAGGCTGTGAATTCAATCGACATTATGGGGTCTGGACATTTGTCGTTAACATCGCGATGAATGAAAAGATCACCCAAAGTCGTCCGCTTATTGTGTGACGTGTGACGGCCCCGTCGGTCGAGAGGCTGCGAGCGCGACTGCGATCAGAGGTCCCGGGTGCCATGCGCGATTCCAGTTCTATTGGATATTTCTAAGGTGGTAAAAATTTCCGGTCGGCTCGGAGTCCGGACCTGTCCGGTTTCTCTCGATCTCGATGTGGCAATGGGCTCACTACCTATCCCATGGTGGGCTGTAACACGAAGTTTCACAACTACCGTTTTTATTCGTACAAAGACTCGCTCGTTTCGTGCTAAATAGTTTTCATATTCTCATAATCTCAATCCAACTTTTATTACGTGAATGGATCTTCAATCCAATAAATCTATCTTATCTTTCCTATATTTTATATCCTTCAATAATCATGTCCTTGTATTTTTTTAAGTTCGATATAGTGAATTACGCAGACTCCACTGTTTCACAAATGAAATATATGATGTGATATTTATTTATTAGAGCATTTGTCGAAAATGTTTCATCCAATTGATTAGTTTTGTTCGTTTAAAGTTTTTCAAAGGATATTATGGTGCACCTAGTATATGTAATTATGAGTTCTGGAATTATTTTTAAATAATTTTTTTTTTGGGTGCGTTAATATAATGTTGGTTTATTATTTTTGTTCTTGGTGCTGTATAAACGCACCTAAATAACGCCCAATATGTAAAGGCGTCGTCACATTAAATTTTTTCACAAGCACTTTAAATTAATAAATTAGTATTGCTATGTATAAAGTAGTTATAGTCGTGCTTATGACATTTCTACATTTGTCTGTTTCTAGTGTGATTCTTCCTTTTTACGTGATGGGGGAACTTTTTGTACTTCTGTGATACACCGCGCATTAGACAACAAATTAAATATGAAAAATTTTGAGTTTCATTAAATTAACTATGTGTTAGCTGTAATCTTTCACCTGTAACTTTCTTTATTATATCGTCACGCCGGGTACGCGGGGGAGGCAGGGGGCACCGACCGCCCAATATCTATCCTAACACCTGCCGCGCTTCTACATTTATTGCTCTCTTTAAAAAGATTGCCAGCAAATTTCGTAGACTTCGGCCTCCCTCGGGCTTCCCCGTTGCTTGTGTTTCAACCAAATCAAATCCTATTAGTCTCATTTATATTTACTAGTAACTGCTCGAAGTGTATCGTCGGTGCAACGTGGAAGTGTACTGCACTCCTCTGCCCATCTCCTTGGCAATTACAGGCGTTTCAACCGTGAATAGCAAATAAGTGTATTACGAGCACAGAATGTGGGTGTCGTTAGTTTCTGCTTACGACTATACAGTACTGGCGCGACAATATGATTGTATGTATGTATGTATGTATGTAAAAATGTCTTTCAATCTGTGTGTTTATCATTTAAATAGTAGTTCTATTAATATATATAAGTCAGTAGTTATAATTAACTTTTACCATTTTCTATTTGTATAAATAAATAAAAAAAAATTCTTCATTATTCTTATCATTAATTGTTGTTAAGCGCCGGGCAAGGCTTACCACCGTTATGTTATATTTTTTTCAAATTCTTTTGAAATTGTTACTGATTTTCATCGTAAGTCGTTCGATTCCCTTAGCTTACTATTTGTCTATTTGTCATTGTTTTGTTTGAAATATAACACCGAGCAATGTGATATTTAAAAAATGAATTTCGTATTTGTCACCGGGGACTGTTTACTGCTGCTTATAGAGGAGTGTACTGCACTCCTCTGTCTGCCTCTTCGGGCGCAACCGGCGTGATGTTACGTTGGGCTTCGAAGAGCGCGAGGAGCATGTGAGTTTCATGCACAATGCATATACCGCTTAATATATAGTATGTATTAATAAATTTTATATTAAGTTGTTTCGTTGACATATTGGTTGCAACTTTATGTTTTCAGTGTCTTATTCCTTCTGCTGTTATGAGGACAGTGTGTATGGAGCTTAATATAGTATTGATAAATAATTGATCCTATGTTCTCGCTTTACTCGATTCATAACGATACTTGTTAAATGATGTTTCTTAGGTTTATATATCAGTTAATAATTTTAATTTAAAATCCCTTAAATGTCATGTTAAATAGAATAGTATAGATATTGAAAAATCAAACAGATCGCAGTTGTTCTAACGAAATGTATATTTTTATTGTAAATAATTAGTAATATTTTTTTTAGCAATTAAGTATCGACACGTAGATTCGTTACAGCGATGAAGTTGTCTAGTCATCTGATATTTTCAAAATTGTTCACAAATTTTTATTCATCATAACGTGTCTTTTTTTCTAGTGACGCTAATTTTAATAAGTACATAGCTTGTTATTTGTGTCTGTCGAACCCTGTAGGCGGTGGGCGTGATATTATGTATGTATGTATGTTTGTACGTATTTTAGTTATGGCAGGTTCATGCAATACATTTACATAAGTTTTTATGAATATTCAGGCGGGCTGGCTTAAGGCTCACCGGATGTTAAGTGGTCACCGTCGCCCGAGAGCATGGGGTGGGGGGAGGGGAGTGGGGTGGTCAGGCAGGATTGTGAAACAGTGATTAGGGCGAAAAACGTTGCCTATGTAAGTAGATAGAATCGTCTAATTCTAAACACGATGTTTTAGATGACCTTTTGTAATAATAATAATAATAATCGTATCAGCGAGCTTCTTACCGTCTCACCTTTGGCCACGACTCTCTTCACAACGGTACGGGCGGAGGCGGAATAGTCAGCCACATTTCTGAATCGGCGGGTGACTGTGGCGCCCTTGGACCTTCGTAATGATAACTTCAGTTGTATAATGATAAATTGAAACACGTTTAATTGTATTCCGAAATTGAAACAATATTGTTTATAATGATAAATTGAAAGACGTCTTGGAAAACTGTATTCTTAGTGATAATTCTATGACAGATTTCTCGAATGTATGTTTTGTAATATGTAAAAAGATTTAATATTTTCCAGCGGTATTTAGTTTGAAAGTGACATATATTCCATTTGCGCTTACAAATAATGAAAATCTATGTTACCCGGGCTTATAAGAAACGCCTTTATGTTTTCAAAAAGTCCATGTTCCTTCTCCCATATATATAACTCGCAGAAATTAACCAGACACCTCGCTGACGTGATGGCGTAATAGCGGAGAAAAGAGATTAAGCCGTGGTGTAAGTAGTCAAGAGAAGCGCATCCCTATTAAGTGACAAGTTGATTTCTGCGCGTTATATCCAATTTTTATTTTGCTCGAAAAAATCTATCGGTGATATGTGTACGTGTAAACAATTGTCAGATGTGTATCTATTTTTAAAAGTTTTGTAACAGAGTGAACGATGTTAGATGTCTCTAATAAAGAATAATAAAATATGCATATGTTATTATTTGTATTATGGCCAACTGGCTGCTATACGTTTGAAAATTAATATAATTGAATACTAAAATGTTGACATTTTTAACGACCAGTCAATGTTACACAATATATTTAAGTACATAGATATTTTTACAAATAAAAAAAATTATTAAAAAACTAAATTGAGTATACAAAAAATAGACATCATGATATTGAATATAAGTTCTAACTATTTATTTAGACGGTAAATGATATAAAAAAACTGACTTCACATTGTGAGTGATAAAAAGAGTTTCGCAAAAAAGCTAAATGCTTGAGTAAGAATCCTCAATATAGATACATTACTTTGACGATAGCGGTAAACGTACTAAAAGTTGAACTGCCCTGATGCACCGCGAAACTTGGGATGAGTTATGGCTTAGCATTTGGCTGTCACAAGGTGCGAACAGAAAAGCCACCTGAACTCGGAACATCTGTCTGCAGGCGTATCCTATAATAAACCATAAGTAAACCCAAAATAATGTCAGCTACGCCGATCCCATCTCACTCTGCCATTCCGAGTGTCTCTTCGCCAGATTCTTAGCAACAGGCTTGGTCTTCTGTATCGCTGTCAGTAGATCAGACAGAGACAGCTTGTCCTTACGGTTAGCACCTGGGAAAGTTATCAGAGTTAACGTCTATAAATTATGGCGAGGAATAACTTAATAAGGCGAATCCAGTTTATTATCTGCCTCTTTACGAACGCTTCTGTTAGATAATAATCTATTCTTCAGTTAAAATTACAAGACTTATGTATTACAGCTAAAAACTTTCCTTCCCACACAATTCTACAACGTTTCAGTGTGGAGAGGTGACGTCACACTCACCTTTGTCCCCCATATGGGGCAGCATTTTTCTCACTGTCGCCATCAATGCCTCCTTGCATACCAGTTTCACGTCGCTGCCAGAGTATCCTTCGGTCCTTCGAGCCAGCTCCTCGAAATCGAACGGAGGGATCAGATCGATGTTCTTTGCGCCGAGAAGACTCTCAAACAACTCCACTCGGGTCTTGAAATCGGGTAATGGAATGTAGATCCTTTTCTCTAGTCTTCTGAGCATCGCTGCATCTATTTCCCTATAAGGACAACAAAATATATATCATATTTAAAAATAACTGCTTCGTTGCCTGATCGGAAGGTCCCGGGTCCGATTCCCGAGTCGGGCACTACTAAATTTTACTAATTAGGTTTTCCACTAGAGGTTCCAAGTCTGGATATGTGCCCGGTGTATGGCAATAGGCTCATCACCTAGTCCATAGTGGGCGGTAAACGTAACTGTTTAAACGTGGTAGTGTTCTGCATTCCTCTGCCTACCTTTTCGGGGATTACAGGCGTGAGGTAACGTTACGTATAATAAAATATTATAAGTCTCTGCAGCACTATCCTCTTTATACGACTACGACTCTAGATACGACTATCCTCTTTGGGTAT
>DWEI01002930.1:0-13517 GCA_018245875.1 Mysoria ambigua | reverse complement strand
TAACCGGTGAATCGTGGGAATGTTCTGCATTCCTCTGCCTACCCCTTCGGGGATTACAGGCGTGAAATTACGTTTTACGTTTATATATAATGAAATATGTATATATAATGGAATACATACCTATAATGCTCATTTAAACGAGAATTGTTCGCTTAAACATTCCATCCAAAAAGCAGTAACAAAAGTCATAAACTAGAGCGTGGTTATGTGCCGACGCAGTTCCCGGAACATTGTTACACCAAATTTACGGACCAATATTTTTTTCCTAATTGGTCCCAGTCCTCCAAGATTTGTTTAGTCTTGTTGGTATTACAAAAGCGTTCTCCAAGGAATTCAGTTTACCAGTTGCAGGAAAAAAAGAAGTTTTGGATGGAAAAGTGCTATATTTATTATTGCTGCTATATTTTTTTTTGGAAAGGAGTGAAAAAAATAATGATTTAAAATCGTGTATAAATGAATTTTTTTAGTATAGATATTTTATACAACTCAACCTAATAGTCATAAATAGTCATAGACTTGTTAATGAATACATAGATACTATTGTTATCGATCTGTCATAACAGATAGAAGCTTTGTATAATTTCAATTTGCCAAATGTTGGGTACTTAATTTTAAAAACAATTTTCTATAAATCTCCATGGTTATCGTAGACTTCAATACTTACTAAAACTTATATATTGTTTAGATTTTATTTTGAAAATCTGTTTATTGTAAGACTTATTTTACAAGGAGCCAAACGTTGGTATGTCCGAAGAGGAAGCTAGAGTATAGCACACTCCCAAGCGTCACCAATCACGTTTCCGAGCCGCAGGTAGGAAATGTAAGTTGAAAAAAGTCCAGCAGTGCTCGACCAGCGGGGCAGTCGGTATTGTACCACATCACATCAGAGCGGCCCACGCTACAAGTGGTCGTAGAACCACGTGGGACTTCGAACGCGAAGGTCGAGCGCTGTATTTAACTTTCGTGTTCGCAACTTTTCCCGTTGATGTCGAGGGATTAGGGATTTTTAGAATGTCAAATACGAGTGTGTACCTTTAGCTTTATTTGTCTTCACGTATAATTAATGGTGTTTGCTTTGTGAGCGACATGTTCTGTTGCGCTGCCTGTACGCTTGTAGCTGGACGGGCCACACCAGCCACCCCCTAGACTCGTATCGACTCCGACAATGTGACAACATCACGCCAGATCCCTTTAGAAGTGGGCAGAGAACATGGAGTACTCCATGTCTCAAACCTTACCGATCTGTCGTGTTTCTTGTAAATTCATCAGTTTCTTCACACATACACCTTTGTAGTCATTTAATGAACACAATTAAATCAAATTCTGATAAACAATACCGCGAACGGATAAGTTTATACACACCGTCTAATGCACAAGTCGTGATAAATTCCACAAAGTTTCGATGCTCGAACTCAGCAGAACGAGTTCCACGACCCACTTCCCAAATTGAAGTCAAAGCGTCAACTAGTTAAGGAGTTGGTTCCATTTGCTTAGAATAACTTAATAAGACACAGTGAAGCCCGGTGAATACAAATATTCTGCACCGACCACAGCAGTAAAATGAACTCGTATGTCTTTATTTTCAAGTCAAGTGTCTCAACTTCATTCATTCAATTATGCGATATTTTGGCCGACGGTCGTGGCGTGCGCGCCGTACTGCAGGTACAGGTATTGTTGATAAAATATATCACAAATTTAATTTAAATAATCAATTTAATAGAAATAACTTACTTAGAAATTACTATTTTATAAATTAGCCACGCCTGATATGTCGTATAAACATTGTAATATACGGTTGAAAATATTCTAAAACGAGGTGAAATGAAAATCTGTCTTAGTGTGTTTCGCAGTGCAGGAACATAGTGGTGTTTGTTACACGGCAGAACATATTTTCATTCACTAAGACCTTACAGTGCTTTGAGAAATGTATCATTCCTTGCTTAGTTTTAAACAAAAATCTTTTTATAATCTTTAATAAAAGCCTATCATTATCTGTAACATAAAAACACTTATTTAAACGCGTCTTTCCTTTGTGGTACCTGTGACAAACTGAACTATTTTTATATTTTTATTTTGTGTGGATTCCATGTGACGTTTGTCTTTTATTTTATAATTATGACATGTTACGTTGTCAAATCAACAAATAAAGCGGAATTTAATTTTTTCTAGCGTTCTCCCTCTGATCCCTCGCTGTCCTCTTTAGGACCTTTCTGAATGTTCACGCTAACAATGCGTGATATAAGAACCCCAATATAACTACAGTCTATTTCATATCTGAGCCAGGCTATTCCCAGCGCAGACACGAGTGCACTACACGCGGACGACCGCGTACTGGTGAAGCTGACAATTGAGAGACAAGCTTGGCAGCTTTTGGCAAATTTATTGAACATAAAGACAATAAGACGGAGTTGTTCTGTACGTCCTTCAATTTCTGGACAGCTCGTTTATGTATGTAGAGTTTACATTATGAAACAGCACACGAGCTTCCGTCTGTAGTCACCATCTTCATGAACCTGTCTATATCTACCAGATATAGACATCGAAAACAGCGAGGCAGCACGGTTTCCCGAACCCCCTATGCTGATGCCCGTCGGAGCTCAGAGCATTTAAAATCAGCCTTAGGTATCTGTCTAAAGTTTGTTACACGTTATCGTATCGTTGCGTTCAATTTTAATGCTTAATAAAAATTCCTGCGAGAACCGTTCAATATCTAAGTATTGTGAACAACAAGCTGGAACTGATGTTGTGATCGGAGAACAGGGAGCGTTATAATTTAACACAATTTAAACGAATTATAACCCGCGGAATTTAACTAGACGCCCCGCTATGATGATCTAATTGATAAACCCTGAAGCGTCGAAGGCGAGAGCCACAGATACGCAGTACGACATGGCGAGTTAAGAGGGGCATTCCTCGGTAGTGCCAAGTTGATTTCTGCGTGTTGTAGTACCAACCACGCGCGAGACAAGACGCTCATCACTAAATCTGACTGTGACATCATCCACTAATAAATTATAGTTAGCGTTGTTGAACCGCGTTACGAAATGAAAGGATGGCTTTTAAATCAGTGTCTATTGAATATTTGAAGAGGGCATCAAATAAAGTATACGTAGGAAATATTCTGTTACGTTATAAACAACTAGCCGTGCCCGCGGCTTCGCCCGCGTGAAAATCTATTTAGGTCATTTAGAAATGAGTTCATACTGAACAGAAAAAAACAGCCTCGAAAATATCGTAATATTTTTAATTGAAATTTTGAACATAAAAGTAGTTATTGCGAGTTAACCATAAGAGATAGAGATGTACTACAATTTTCTAACACATTACTTTAGTGTATCTCTGATGTATTACGCCGCGCACGCGTTTAAAACTCCCAGCAGGCAAGACCACTTAAATAGTAAACATAAAAGTAAATAAACAGAATAAACAGTATCAGTAAATTTACGTAAAACTCTAATGTACAATAGCCTAAAACTTCCTCAAAAATTGCACTACCTTTTGTTAAAAACCGTACAAAAATGCGCGCAGCTTTTGGGGACGTCTTATATATGTTTTTTAATATATACAAATACAGAGATAATGTTTTATCGTTTAAAGAAGTGTTTACCAATTACATATAAATATAGATACACCCGTTTAAACTATAGTATATTACATACTTCAGTATTTAAAAAAATCATCTCACCTCTCAAGCGCGCGAGGTCCACACCGCCCCCGCGCCCTCGACCCTCGCGACAGAAGACAGCGCACATAAAACAACAGTTAACATTTAACGACACCTCTATACACAAAAATGGCAGCACTCGTACAGATAACATTCATTCGTACATGTCTCGGGGTGAGTTTATTACGTTTTTATATCGCAAAACACTTTGCACCGTTATCCTAACAAGCAGTTTCTTTCAGGAAACTTGACATCAAAAAATTGTACACTGGATTTATGTGGCTCAACACTCAGGATATTGTAATGCCAAAGCATCGCCACACCATCGGCCTGCCTCTGTCCACCGCTGATGTTAGCCTCTCATAATGATCGCCCCTGTATATTCTCATAAGATGTGTCAAATTCCAAACCGTCATAGACCTAGTCTTTCTTTTACATCTACCACTAGATGTGCTCGCGGCTTCGCCCGTGTGGAAATCAGGGTGTTGCAAAGTTTTGCCCGCGACTCCTTGTTTCATCAGCTATCTGCCAGTGAAAGTCCAGTCAGAATCGGTTCAGCCGTTTCAGATATTAGCGAGAACAAACAGACAATAATGGTAAAAAATGTTATTTTGGTATATTTATCGTGTATATATCCATATGTAGATACTATGAAGCGGTTATTTAAATATGTATTACAAACAGACACTTCAATTTTATTCATTTGTATAGATTATATTCAAAGCCGCTCATCTAATTCGGATGCTTCAGCCAGTATCAAACTTATTTGGTCAAAATAAGTAAGTCTTTGGGTAGTCGGAATATTTCATAATAAGACTACATTTTCTGAAGAGCAAGTTCCAGCAATTAAAATAAAATATGAAGTCTATAAAACTCGAAGTAGGGCGAAAGTACATAAAATTACAACCCTGTGCCATTGTTGCTCCAATATTCAAAAGTGCGGAGGAACAATGCGGGCTCAATCTTCAGAACACTGCATTATTTATTTCTTGTTCTCTCAACCTTTGAATTTTTTCATGAGCCAGTGGCGCTATTGTGAGAGAAACTAAATAAGACCCGTTACCTAACTATTTGTCTCTGCCTATCTATTCGTTATAACACGCAATGTAATGAATAAAACTCTTGGGACACTCCACATGCGGCCATCGGCCTGTTTTGCGATAACCAGACGGCTTATAAACTACATGATATCCATATAAATACATGCGTAGATTTTGTCATTCAAGCAATTAGTGTAGAAGTTAGTAGAGCAATGGACGTGAACCGTGGAACGAACGACATGAACTGCACTCGAACCAGTTAGCCAGTCAAAAGCCATACTCGCGCTCGTAAGCTTTGGCAACCGTCTGGAGAACGTTATTTTAGAACTTTGCGCCCAGTTTAACACGTCAAAGTCTATTAACCACGGGTGGCAAGATATGTAAAATAATGCCAACAACAGTATTATAAACAAATGACTTGTTACATCTGTGTACTTTTAATTAAAATGTGTAATATGCATCACGCGTGCTATCGTTAACACACAATTTGCTTTGCAAATTGTTCGCGTCATTGTACGCTTGGTTTCACTCGGGACCTGATCGGTATTTTTCGTTTTTATGTCACTATATTCAGCATCAGCGTCTGTGACGTCAACGGAGATTGAAATAAACTATTGTCGTTTTAACTTTAGTCAGTAGAAATATTTGATTTAGTTTCACTCGCTCGCTTCGTAACAAATGGGATAAATCCCCGCCCGTTTACTGATATTTCATGCAAATGTATCAAGCTATGCATCCGCTAAATTTGCGATATCGTCCCCTAGCGCTTGTATGCACGAGACATACATGTCTAGATTATTCTGAGTAGATTAAACATTTTGTGATGATATGAATATTGAAGTGTATTAATCAGCGTGTTACAATATAGCCTTAACCCTTTTCACTCTTTCACAGGCCAACATTAATTTTGAGTCTCGATTATGCGCCTCTGATTTTGATTCCTTATGTCTAACTAAAGAAAATAAAAAAAACATTTATCTAATAAAGATTGCTTTGTACTCGTAGCTACCAAAATGAAAATTCCAATTTTTTAAAAAAAAGCTCAATTTTCAATTTCTATTATATTGAAAAGGAAAACAAGTAGAGAATATATTTTTATTAATTTTAGTAATAAAAGACGACATCATAAAAAGGAATATAAGGGAAAAAACAAAAAAGCTTTTTAATGAATATTTTTGGTACTCCTTTTGTCGAATTATACGTATGTGTAATGTAAATCTCACAACCTTATTGATTGCACTCATTATAAACAAAATCGTGTTTGGAATCTTAGTCGGTCGATGTTGCATGTCATAGGTCACGTAGTGAAGCGCGCTGGACCAGCTGAGGCCACGGCTGGGCTGGAATCCGCCACTAGTACAGGGAATCCTCGGGTGAATGGGACACTGCTCCAGCGTGAATATTCGACCGCATTACAATTTGAGGTTTGCATATAAATAACTTGGCGGGTGGCTCTCGACTGTGACCTTGTTTACACAAACTGTAAAGAAATGTACTCGGAGAGGTCAGTTTATATGCACGTGCTACTTTTTATTACAACAGCGACTCTTCTGTCGCTCCGCTGTCGGCCGCGGGTCTCGGATTGAGAGGGTCAGCTTCGTCAGCCGCGCTGGCCAAGTATGCGTTGATGTATGGCCCTTGATACATATATTGTATCAGCTGTTTGGTTATACACGCTCACTGAGTCTACTTTTAGACCAAGTGGCTGTGTGCAAAATGATGATACCGAAACATGTCTTGCAAATGTACAAAATCCTGAGAACTATAGACTATAAGACTATGGACTGGAAGAAAATCTGAAGGCACTCGTGATGCACATTTGATCTAAATGTGCGACGGACATCGTCATCAATTTATAATCCGTTACTCATGAACAAACAATAGTTTTAATTTAATTTAATCTTCTGCTGTACAAGTGTTCAGATCCGGTCAGCGCCGGCAATCGGCTGCTCTATAAACGGCCCCAACTGCCCCGTATTTCATATTCAATCTGTTTTATTTCCCTCGAGTATCACAATGATTTCGGTACAGTTCCGAACTCGAACTTTATGGCGGCCCGCGGCCACGAACGCTATAAAATGGCGGGAATGGTCGAGAACTTCATAAAATATACTAAACGTGTTACAGTGGCTTGTAAACATCTGCGACGAGTCTGATCGAAACTCGCCAAGTATGTGAGAATGGAGATATTTGGCACTCGGCGCTCTCTGCCTGCCCTGTATAGCACCCGCCGTTCACTGCTAATTCACTGCCACTTCACTGCCAATCCGAGTGTCCCCACGTCGTACACTCGGATAGGCAGTGAAGCTGCGATTACCGCAATCCATCATATCACAGTAGCAGCGAGGGAGGAAAAATAGCCGGTCGTAGCAATACCAGCTATTCGCAATGGGCGCGGTATAAAAACAGATCCGTCGTGTTGCTAATGGTGTTACAGCTGATGTCTCGAGGGGTTCCACAGCAAGTACGGAAGCCAGGAATTAATTATTTATCGCCTAGGTAATGTTTGTTGCTTATAATTGTCTATACAATTAAATCGTGTTCACCTCGACCCCATTGCGTACCGTTATTTATTAATTTAATGATGTTTTGATGATGATCGCTTGTTACTTTGTCGTCACGGTCACACCGTAGCGTTAGGCTGCGTGTTCGGGAGCAGTTGGCAGACCAGAGGACCAGTAAACAGCCGAAGATCATCGCCTGTAGCCGACTCTCGGGCTGCGAATGTAAAGAAAGCGTCGCTCATTCACTCTGCGCCTCCAGCAATAATGTAGTATCCAAATTGTATAAAACTCGAGTGAACTCGAACTTTTATTATTCATATTATTTTATCCAAATCCTAGGTCTGTTAAGGGAAGGCAGAGAACGTCGGATTATAAAGTGTTAATATGAAAATTATTTGGCGATATGTTCTTTGTTACATTAGAATGTTTAAATAATAAAAACTAATAAAAATTACTTCTACTAATACTGCACTTGGATAATGTAAACGTAGTTTTTTTAATGTTTTTTAAGTAAATGTTCATTTTCTAAACAAACAGACAGACATACAGTTTTTAGCGCCGATCTGTAAATCCGTCACGGCAGTTCGTCGCTAAGAGTAAAGCTGCGAGGCTCCCGAGCGAATGGAGTCTCCTGATGAGGTCGTTGGGTACTCTTACGCTCACCACTGACGTGTGGACTTTGAACGAAAATAAATAAATGTGGCCAACTAAGATATAAGGCCAACAGCACACTTAGTATTGTAATGCCGAACAAGTTTGCCGAAGTCTGTAGTTCGGTAACCAAACAGCTGACAAAATATAATAAAAGTGAATAATAAAACTGAACGTTTTACTAATATATACAGTTATGAGCCTAACAGTAGTGATAGCCTAGTGGTTTAAAATTCGAACTTGCACTCCGGGAGACCGGAGCATCCTAGCGCGCACCTCTTAAATATGTGAGTTGAAGTTTAAATATCACTTGCTATAACGGTGAAGGGAAACATCGCGAGAAAACCTGCACACTTTGTAGTTCTGAAAATAAAATGTTCTCTAAGGTGTGTGAAGTCTGCCAACCTGCACTCGGCCAGCGTGGCAGACTACGGCCTTAACCCTCTCATTCTGAGAGGAGACCCATGTTCCAGCAGTGGAACGATTAAAGGGTCAATATCGATATCGACTAACTCTTCGAAGAAGGGCTCATTTGCTCCATTTTTTTTACATCAAAGAACTACTACTCAATATAACTACTAAATATAAGTATTTTTCATTTATTAATATACATACCGAAATATTGACCTGAGAAGTTGTACAAGAGCTTTATTTATATGATATTGAAATATCTTCCAGGCGACCCGCTGATCGAAAATATGTTTCTTAATTTCAACCTAGTGCGTACAGACAAAACAATACATACATAGGAAATATACATACTTAAATTTATACATACACTTCGTGTTTGCAACGAGCCAAACGAAACGTGTAAGTATAAAGGTAAAGCTTACTTACTCAGTCACACGGCACATAGAGTGGAGTAGAGTTTGAACAGAAGAGCAAAACAAAGCGTGTTCAGCGCACAGTCATTTATTGTATTGTTCACGCGACTCGGACGGCGAGGGATCCATCGGAAACCGTCGCGGTAATTGTGCGCCACCGAGCCGGGCAACTATAGAGTCGATGAGCCTTCGAAAGGGCAGTGCGCCAGACAAGCAAGCAACAATGTTTGGTAGACGAGATTTTGACCACCCCGACTCGCCCGTCATATATACGATATCAACCCTTCTATCGTTCCACTGCTGGAACATGGGTCTCCTCTTAGAATAAGGGGTTTAACAGGTCAAAAGCACTAGGTTTAATATCAATGTGTTGAAGACTTCAGTAACTATTATCAAGTTGTCGACTGTTAACACAGAACCATGAGTTGCAGTGGCTAATAACATGACACATCTATCTTTGTTTGCGACTTCCACTTAAAAATATGTCTACGATATTTGAATTCATTTCTATTTGTTATCGTCTCTATGTTTCCAATGTTCCTGCGCGACGCCCGATAACTCTGAATGTTACCGGCAATTACTTAAATAAATGTTACACTTAAACTCTCGCAGAATTTTTTATGCGATCAATTGAAATTTCTAATGTGAGAAGGCTGCACTGTAATTAGATTTTGCACTCAAAGACTGCAGCGATATTTATTGAAGTATTTTCCTCTGAGAACTCTCAACTCACATTTTTTTTACAATCGCACATTTGCGTATAAATAATCTAGTTAGAAACTCTACACATTCTACATATATGTATTAAATGTACTGTAAGTTTTCCAACAAACAAAAACGGACAGTCCTTTTATAACACACTCTCTATATCTTATAGAGAATTTGTTTAGGCTCTAAGCTCTTCAAGACTTGACTTCTTAAGTATTTAAAATATCCTTAAAACCTGTAGATATCCGCTACGGTTGTCTCAATGCACCACTTTTGTATAAATAATTGTTGTTAAGCTGCAATATCGGGATACAGGGTGTAGCAGCGGACTGCAAGAGGCTGATGATGATGAAACTATAGTATTAGCATTTTGTCAGAGTCTACATAGTAGTGAAAAATTACAATAATATATTAGACTAACAAACTCAGTTCACAGGAGTAGCAAAAAAGTTTGAGTTTAAATTGACTCCAGGAATTGACGATGACACATTTATATTTCTATACTCTGAATATAACATCTTAACTATAACTGTCTCTACATTTACTTTTCATTTCCTCTACATTTGTTCTTTTCTAAAAAAACTATAATTTTACCTATAAGTATCACAGTGTTGATATGCGGGTGTTCACGGGTTACGGCGCGATAAACTATAGAACAAATCAGCCCCATTGTAATAATTTTCAATTATCAATAAATTTCAATTTGTTGACACAATATAGCCTCTAACTAATTGACTTAAATACACCCTCACAACAGACGGTACTACGAGACATTATTAGCGCGCCTGTTATAGTCAGTATGTAATTGGCTTCTGAGAAACGCTTCTAAATTTTGATGTAACAATGTAGAGCACTCAATGTATGCTGTTTCAATCTATTATGAGAATAAGAGTAATTCGAAAGAGAGGTTGGCTGAAATATAGTAGTCAGTCTACTAGTGACAGTTCCATTTCACAGTACAATGTATTCGTACTATTAGAGATAATATTTTTAACATTTAACAATCATGACATGACATTGAACTATCGCAGTGATAGCCTAGTGGTTTGAAATTCGATCTCTCACTCCGAGAGCCCAGTTTCAAATCTTAATGCGCACCTCTTTAAAATGTGCGTTTTAACTTTAAATATAACTTGCTACAATTGTTGAAGGAAAACATCGTGAGGAAACTTGCATACCTCAGAGTTCTCAAAAAAAAGTTTTCCAAGGCATGTGAAGTCTGCTAATCCACTTTGGCTAGCTTGGCAGACTACGGCCTTAACACCTATCATTCTGTCAGGAGACCTATGTTCCAGCAGTGGAACGATAAATGGGTCGGAACAAAATGGGCTCGGGGTTTACTGCTACCTCACCTGATAGAGTAAGAGATATAGTTTAGAATATAGAACACTTGCCTACAAAGTGCTTATTCACTTTTGTCTTGTATACCCTTAACAGGATATTTCTTTTTACATGTAGAACCGCATTTCCCTTTGATGCAATACACACAATTTTCTTGTCACGTCTAATATTACTATTATTATTTGGTCACACGAGCCAACACAGTATCATACGATGTAGACACGTAGACATGACGCACGTGTATAAAAAGAGAGAGGCGGCCCTAATGGCGTTTCAGCTGTGGATCAAGTTACTCAGCGCGTCTCCGAGTGTGTAAAGTGCTACGCGCATAGAGCTACGATTGTGTAGAGGCGCAATTTCAACAAAATTATAAATACTTACGTATGTTGAAATTACGAAAACTGGGTCAGAAATAAATCAAAGCTATTAGCAAACACCTAAAAGTTAAGTGCTGTTGGGATGTTTAAATATGTAAATATAAAAACCAACCGAATACAGATTTTATTTTAAAACAACTGCGATGCGAATTTTGCAGGTTTTTTTTTTTTCGACTACTCTTGTTTTCATATTTGCTACTATAAGAGGGAAAAGAGTAAATAAACTGTAAGCAAACTAGTACATGTGAGCGAAATATTCTTTGATAAATATATAATTAATGATAACTAGTTAAAAATTCATTGATAGGATCAACAAGAATACTAGTCTAGTTAGTGCATGGTAATATGGTGGTAGTAAGTCGTACATTCGATGTCCGGGTCGGGTATAATTGGGATTGACTAATGTGAAATTCCTAGTAGTAGCCCAGAATCTGGACTTGTGCCTTGTGTATAGTAATAGGCTTACCGCCAATTCCATTATGGGACTAATAATGTACCTAATGAATACTGAAAGCATACTATATCCCTCTTCCTACCTCTACGAGAAGTTACAAGCAAGATGTTACATTTGCTACAAGTTTATATTGTCTTACTTTTGTAAAAAAAAAGAATTATAAATTATGTATGAATTGCAATATGTAAAATCTGCATAAAATATTAAAACTCTCCACAACTCTCCCAACCTCTACATTCACTGGTAGACTAGATTGTGAAACTCACTTTATGCAAATACACTGTTTAAATTTGCATAATTAGGGACTATTATACAATTCAAACGATATTTAGCTATCTTGAATGGTTGGCATTCTTTGATCCATAATGACCTACCCTACCATAAATACCTTAAAAGTAACATAAACCTAAGCTAAACTAGCTCATGAAGCTAAAATATTTACATACATATTACTTAATCTTTTGTATCTAGACACACACACGCGCATGCACGCACGCACGGTCGCATCAAGGATATAATAAAGACCAGATGCAGTACAGATACATGTCTGTATAGAATTTTAAATAAGCCTATCATTAACCGGTTACATAAGTCATTGAGGCTTTCGGCATCTTGGCAAATATCTTATGTTATATCGAAATACTAATGAGACTCTACCACGTATGTTAAAGATACCAGACAAAGATACAAGAAAGGTTGTATAAACCAATATTCAGATCAGACTGTGGGAGGTCTAGTTGTACTCATAATCATTAGTGAACTACATTAATATCTGGAACCAACGCTGGTTAAACGCTGATTTATCGTGAGTAGGCATGCTATTATGTATTAGGCGGTTTCAAATTAAATCATGCCTTAGTCCAATAATTATCATTGTATTATACAATTTTCGAAATGATACATTTAAGTTGGGACCTTCATTGCCACCCTCTTCACATTTGATCGTGGCTCGAGGTTGTCTCTTACAAGACCGGGAGACACCAAACACACGCCGCGTTACAGTAAACATTGGTCGACGTATGGATTGGCGGTCGATGTGGGTGTGCTATGTTATGATGCCACGTTTAAGCTCTCTAGCGATATTTAACGATTATTGTCCTGCTATAAAAGCAGAAATCGACTGCTCAGTGTGCCTTCCGAAGCACCAAAGTGCTCATAACCCATTCGAGAAAAGATCAGGCCTTTCTTTACTTTAAGAACAAGAATATTAATATTATACTCACATGTATGTGTATATGTATATATGTGTGTCTGTAGAGTGAAGAATAAAGAAAAATCATGTCGAGTTACAAGGATAGAGATTTTTAGCTCTCAGTGCTCTCTGCTGATCCCAAGAGAGATTCGACGTTATAATAATATGATATATAATAACTTTGTCTTTCATTATCAAAGTTATCATATATATAACGGTTTTAACAAATATCAGGCGCAAAATGTTTATTTAAGCGTCTGAACTCTACAACTCTATATTCGTATCTCGCGTTCCTACCTAAAGCCAGTTCGCGACCCGTCGATGCAAATATACAGAAATTTACATAATGCAGATTTAACGCTCGTGAGTTTTGAACTCTCCTGAAAGTATTTTCGGGAGTATTGCAGTAATGAAACAGTTACATTTGTGTGCAGTAATGAAACAGTTACATTTGTGTGCAGTAATGAAACAGTTACATTTGTAGAGACTTGGGTGAGCTACAGTAATATTTATTTAGTTTCCTATAATCATCATCATAATCAGCCTGTCCCCGTGCACTGCTGGACGTAGGCGTACTTTTAGAGTTTGTTGCCCAAGATGCCCGCGTTGGGAATCGCAGAACGAAGGTTCTCACGCCGCCTCGGGCAATTTAAATAAATTCCCGGGTCGAACGCTACAAAATTTCCTAATTTAGATTTTCTAGTAGTGGTTCGGAGTCTGGATATGTGTCCGATGCATGGCAATAGGCTCACCACCTATTAC
>DWEI01002929.1:0-13520 GCA_018245875.1 Mysoria ambigua | reverse complement strand
ACTCCGAACCACTACTAGAAAATCTAAATTAGAAAATTTTGTAGTGTTCGACCCGGAAAACGAACTTGGGACCTCTCGATCGGCAGTCGCACCTGCAACCAACACGACCAACGAGGCAGTCAATATAATAACAATAATTATACTTCATATTTTAAACAATGACACTGGATAACGCACTTAAAGAGTATTATTTTATCGTACCTCGTACATCACTGCCTTTACACCTTCAACAATAAAATCTTCGAAAATCCAACTCAACTACTCATTTATTCTTTCATTACAAGTTTGTTACAATTGAAGTAAAAGTAACTTAGGGCAATCGCAGTGGCTGTTGTAATAACGCGTCGAGGGTACAGATGCAATGTGTCGTGACCAGCGATGTTCCGCTTCGTTGGTTATAGGCCTATTAATAGCGCCACTGGCCATATAAAAATGTCTGTATATAAGACGTTAATTGTACCGTTCGCTCAGCGACAAAACGTTATATGTTACGTAACAGTGTTTTGGGATGTAGGACCTTGTATGAGTGCGATTAATTTTTTGTTCATATACGCCAACAGTATGAATAAAATAAGCTTAATTTCATATCTGCAATCCAGAGTAGAACGCCTGCAAGTACAGAATACTCCCACGTTTCACCAGTCACCAGTAAATTGAAATCTGTTATTTAAACATCAATTTTTATTGGACAAAGTTCATGTGGCTAAAAGTAGGGAAGCTAATCACCCGCATCGTGTTGTCACCGTCGTTTACGGACATATCCAACACCAGAGTACATGTCAATGTGTCACCGTAATTGTAAGGGGGTATTGGGTGCATGAAAGGAGCCTCCTCGAGCGGCGATTATGTCTGATCAAGTTGGAGCATACACTGCCCGACGCACCCTGGACATTGGGAGTAATCCTTTCACCACGATGGCTGATCACTCGCGATCTGCTATCGAATCGACGAAGAAGAACATTGTAAGAGAGATTTCTTCTAAAGCTCTCTTAAAGAACCCCACTGTATATTGCATTGGAAATACTTCAAAAGTACTACCACCTTGGTAATGTGTAGTTAAGACACTGCTAATATTTAACTAATATTTAATAACTGCTAATATTTCCGAGAGGAGACCCATGTTCCAGCAGTGGAACAATAGAAGGGTCGATATCGTATTATTTACAAACGATTACTTATCTACAGACGAAATTCATATCAGACATTATTTACATTAATTATTACAAGCGTTGTATTCCACATTGACCGTCATCGCGTAGGTAATAAAGGTTATTTTGGGCTGCGCTGATTATTTATTCGGTTTCATATAAATACAACAATAAAAACAATACCATACGACTGTATTAACTCGTCAAACGCTAGGTGGCGTCAGCTGCGTAACATTAAAGCTCGCGCGCACGACACCTTTTACAGCCTGTTCATATCACCAAGACATGTCGTGTAGCCCTTATTTCTTATCATACAAGGTTAAAAATAGATTATGCCACCTGTCGTTGCGACGTGCGCCCGATAGCACGGCAATAATAAAAACACAATAAAGACATAAACCGCGCATCTCCTGCGGCTTACCTAATGACGGCGTTGCATTGGTATCGCTCTAAACAAATAAAAACACATATGAAAAGAGACGGTGTGCGATTGTGCTCTGTATGGAAATGGTGGTGTCTTTGTGTTTTGCACGCGAAAATATAGGTATATTTGTAGACTTTTTCTATAAATATTACGTTATGTCTACTCCAATATTAAAAATATTGTAGGGGTTGTCAACGTTGTTATAATCGCAAATAATAATTATACTATCAAATGAACTGAGATATCAAGTTAAGTTAAACAATTATCTTAAACAAACCAACCCCGTAGAGGTGGAGTTGGTGAATCATAACAGGTGAAATAACAGCTTTTTTTTGGATCGATGTCAGTTGGCTCTGCACCGTTATTGTGGAGCAATTAACTACGTTTAATATTCAACCTGTTGTTTAACAGTTGATTAATTAATTATCGTCGAACTGCTGTTTGGGACAGTTGGCTGGTGGAAGAATGAAATTAAAGCAAATGTGAATAAAATGTCTATTTAGGAATCGACTGGTTGTGATCATTTTAGTTTATTGTTTTCCACGTTGATCGCGTTGCTTGCACGAGCGATTAACCATCCTGGGTTCAAATCTCGGATCGAGCACTATTAAATTTTTCTAATATAGATATTCTAGTAGTGGTTCGGAGTCTGGATAAGTGCTTAAGTTGACGCAATAGACTCAGCGCCTATTCCATATTGGATCGTAAACAGTTCTTGTGAAACTTGATAGAGTGCTATACTCCTCTGCTTACCTCTACGGGGATTACAGTCGTGATAATACGTTACGTTACTTCCATAGCACCGGAAAAGTAATATACCTACTTAGAGCTTACGAAGTCAATAATCAGGAGAATTTTTCGCAAAATCACGGCGTCTAAGCGTAAAAGAAGCAAGTGGATCTATGTAATACAGTATCACCCACTCTGGCGGAAACGATGTCGTGGCGCGCCGACACCGCACCGCGCGGGCTCACACACTATCGTAGGCCGGGGTACGGTTGCGGTAATTGTCACGACGTTACATCTACACGTTGGAGTGCACGCACACGTCTCACCAGTTACGTTTACGTCCCACTATGGAATACGTGACAAGTCTTTTGCCATAAACGGTGACCAAATCCATTCTGCGCGCCATTAGTGGGAATTATATATTAATATAAGTTAGAAAAATCGGATATTAGCCGAACAGGGCCTCTAACCCAGAGCCTCGCGAACAATATGACAATCAATATATGTGGCAAGCAATGTATTAATCGTCTACGGCTGTACTTAATTATTGTTAAAAAGAGACTGTCGAGGGCTGAATATCTCTATTCTCTTAGACCAAATGTACTTCTTCTAAATTTAACGCTCTCTTCATCTATCAATGATTACGATGATTTTAACCAAGATAAGTGACTCAAAAAGTCAAGACGAATAATTTAAAAAAAGGTCTTATCCAAGCTATACATTACGCAGCAAGCGCCAATCGACAATAAAAACAAATACAAGTCTTTTCATATTGCTCAAGCGTCTTCTAAGGAAGTCTCCTTTGATATGTTTACGGAGAGTCGTGTAGGTGAATCGTTTGTGTCGTTGCAAGTGTCTTACCCGTTTTGCCCGCTCAGCCCCGGCCTACACTCCTGCTAACTCAGCTCGCGATCCTATCAGGAGCGCCAATTGCCCGTGCCAAATGCCACTTCCCGATCCGCGCGCCCTCTGTCTTCGCCGGGGAGGAAGCAAATGTCTTATCTGTCTGAACAAGCCTTCAAGTGATTGAATGTTTCCGTCGATAAAAGAATGGAAAGTCTTGGTCGGATGATACTTTTCTAAAACTCTACGTACACCTAATATGTTATGTTTTTATATAATTGGTTTTTTGTAATATTTTAAACAATCCTACCGAGTATAACTGTTGGAACACGAGTCTTCTCTCAGAATGAAAGGATTAAGACCATAGTTTACCACGCTGGACAATAGGGGCCTCGACAGACTTCACATGTCAAAAGAAAACAGTTTTTTTATGAACTCTATGATATGCAAGATTCCTCACAACGTTTTCTTTCACCGTTATAGCAAGTGATAGTTAAACATAAGGCACACATATTGTGGAGTTTGTTAGGATTTGAACCACGGCGTCCAGAACGAGGGGCTGAATTTCGACCCACTCGGCCATCATTGCTCATTAATATTACTCTTAATATATCGTAACGCCTGGTCTCCAACAGAGTTGGTAGACAGCACCGAATTCTAAATAACTATATACTAACATTCCCGCCCTCTACAACGCCAATGCGCATAACCGCTAAACATCTCGCAGTTCCACATTACAAAAGCGTGCACTAAAATTAAGCATATGTTTGTCCAACAACTTAAAGACGTACGTAGACATATTGGAACGGCGTACGGTGGGGCCAGCGGCGCGTGTAATTTCGTCTTTACGAGGTCATTAGGCGGCAGCAGGCGGACGCGGCGCAGTTTTTGTACGAGCGCATCACAATTAAGCGTGAAACGATAATGGATTGCGCCCGGGCCCACTTCGGGTTGACGCGCTGTAATACCTCGAGTTCAAACGTACGGCCATAATTGACTGATGAATGTAGGTACTAGTGAACGTGATATCACGCATTTTTTGCCACCGATGGGTAGGCAGAAGAGTTGTACACTCCCACGTTTCACCAGTTACGTTTTCGTCCCACTATGGAATAGGTGGTGAGTCTATTGTCGTACACCGGACATATTCTCAGACTAAAAACAGCCGTTGGAAAATCTAAGTTAGAATAATCCAATAGTTTCCGAGTCCGGATTTGAAGCCAGAACCTCATGATCGACAGTCGCGCTTGAAACCAACCCGATCAGTCATACATACCGGACTTAAAATCGGCGATGAGAGCGTTTGAGGCTCTCAGGGTGACGGTGAAGAATTTGATTTTGCAATCGATGAACCTCAAATTATGGCAGCAGTTTTATTTCTTGCGCGTTGAAAAATAACTTATTCTCAAAGTAGACGCAGTAGATAAGTTTGAGAAGCTATGGTGAAAATTAAGCTATTTCACGGTTTTGTATAATTGACCAGGCGTGTAAACATGCCGTTTGAATAAGTTGAGCGGAACTATTAAGTTATGCCGGACGTAAAATTAAAGGTAACAAAATGGTGTATTTATTTCTCTAAGAATACCAACATGCTTAGGAAACAATTATCACGCTACAGAATTTTAGTTGTAGTAGTTACTGAGTCTCTATGTACTCGACTGCCTTAGTCGTACTGCTCGTAATCGTTTCGTTGATTTAGGTTCGAATCCTGAGTGGGGTTCTATCGGATTTTTCTCACTTAGATTTTCTGGCATACGCGATCCAGAAGTTCCAGCATTACCTTATTCATAAACTACTAATTACCACTAATTTTCCAAAAAATATAACCACCACTGTGTGTAAAGGTATACTCAATTGTATAGTAACTATAAGAAAGCTTTATAACCAATCAGATATTTATGGTACAAAATTATAACTTCGTCATCCGTTACGTAACTGTTAAAAATATCATTGATGCTATGATCTTAGATATTATTGTTCCATTAGTTATTATTACATATATAATCACTAGTTATATTTTACGATCTTAGCACATCATTAGCTGTTTAAGCGGCACGTGTTATTAAGTTATCATAACAAATAGGCACCAAAAATTCTATGAGCATCTATAAAAAAAATTAAATTCAAAAATGGAACGATGCAGTATTCTTTATTTGTAAACGAGCTAGAGCTTTTGCCGGTCGCGCTGAATGTATGCTGATAGTTTCGTGGGTCCGGCTTTTTTACTGACCACCGAAAAATCGGCGGGAATTTTTTTTACGCAGTTAGTGTCCATGCGACCTTTGATTTTTATCGTTCGATGCATATCGACGTGAATAGAACCTTTTCTGAACCCATGTGAAATCAGAAACAGTGTTGAGTTCCAAGAGTTATGTTCTTTGTCTCGGTCTTATAGTGATGTTTATTATATTGTTTTTACAATTTTCCGCTTTATTTCTTTAATAAATGCGGCATTAACTCTTTTGCGTTCGATTGCTATACAATCTCAAGCAAAACGAGAAGTAACTTAGGATGTAGCACGCCTGCCTAGAAAATACGTATTCACTCTTGTCTGCAAAATTCCAGTTGCACGAATCGGGAAGAATAGGAAATACTGTTTAATATGGCCTCTTAATATCATAAGCACCTAATGAGTTGTTCGTTGTTATCATAACAAAAAGAAAATTATAAGCGCCTAATTAGCTTAGATGTCAAACCTATACGCAGTCAGAAACATTTAAAATAACAATATTATTTTTTTTTTTTTTAAAAGCCATCAACTTCAAAACTGGCGTGCGTAAATAAGGAGACAGTAAAATGCAGAAGAATCACGACAGCTATTTAACGATAAATATTTTACTCTCATTGCTCTCAGCCAGCGCGTGCTGCACGAGACGTGATGGCACAGCAAACATCGAAAGCAGTACATTGATCAGCGGTCAACAAAATATACCCACGGAAAAATCGTGCCGCGATGCAAACGCAAGTTTTCAAAAACTATGATAGTCGGATCTGAGTGGGGTTTTTTCGCAGCCGCCATAAAACGAAGCGGGCGCTGCGCAGATCACTTCTCCGGACCGATACGATAGCATAAAGCCCGTCGTCCACGCGAACGGTTGCTAGACAAAGCTAGACGGAATAATGAACACTGTGAATGTTGGTATTATTTTGTCGTGGTACAGATGCTTCCCATTGAAGGTATTTCGTTCTATATTTATTTATGAGGGATGCAATATACATTTTTTTGCGTTAAACGTTTTAATCGTTTGTGTCGCCTTCTTTCTTTAACACATTACAGAATATAAAAATATTGTGTCTGTAAACTATATTGTAACAAATTATTACGGTAGAAACTGACTCCTAGGCTACAAGTAACACTTCTCTGGGAGGCAGGGATCTCTGCTTTATTGTGAACTAAGTATGTTATGCTCAGTAAAAATATTATTATCATATATATTTTGCACTTCACTGAACCGAATTACCGGTTTATATAGTATTTCGTATATGGTTTTACGTTGACATAATGTTAAAGGATTTGAATCCAGTAAATACGCATCTCAGTTCTTCATCTTAGTCACTTAGGATTCTTCAAAATAAGGTCAATAGGCTTTCCCCAGATATCCAACCGCAAGACGCATAGTGTTATGTGTCAGAGACAATCGTGGTCAGACATTCGTCTGTCAGTCCCCGTAACATAACCATCACGCCTGTATCGCCCCGAAGTCGTAGACAGGAGTATAGTGCTCTTTTTTTCAATAACCTATTGTATATCACGTGGAATAAGCAGGGACCGTTCTGCCACCGGACACAATTTTAGCCAATAGGAATTCCAAGTTGTCCAAAACTCAATAATACCTTACCCTTTAATCGAACCCAAATCTCCTGTTCCACACGTTTACCATCAATAATACATTAACGAGACAGTTCTATATAGTATGCCATGACGTATAATATGCGAAAAAATACGTCATTTCTTTAATACTTCAAAGGAAACAAAGTTGAATAGCTCGCTCCTAGCCTTGGACGATCAGTTTAAACAGGATTCACCTTATCACGACTGATAAAACTCTGTCACGGCTCCAATACGCGGGGCCCCGTCGCGCGCCATTTGCCCCAAACATTATGCTAACGTGTGGGATTCTATTATACATTCCTCGGGCGAATAAAGACGGGAGCCAATCTGGTCCGCGCAGAAAGTATCTCTCGAGACGCGGAATGCAAATACGAGCGGGGTTGTGTTGAAATAACGTTCAGCTTACTTCCTCGTGTTGACTTTGTTAAACACATTGAGTTACTATTTTTTTTTGGTAACACTGCTTATTCCATTTTTAAAATTATATCATGCTTACTACAACAATCCGAGTTCCTGATTTTCTGCGTTCATGAAACTCTGTTAAACGTTATGCTCCCAATGAAAGACGAATCAGTCAAATTATCTATTTATATTATAGATTTAATCCGCTTATTACTACAAGATGTCTGTAACACGAGTGAATATTATTAAAATATGCTTATTAGCTTTATGAAACTGAATATAACACTATGACTAACTTGCCGTACATCCGTTACTTCGTGAGCACAAATTTAATACAACAGCGATCAATACAATATGGATACTATAATTCAGACGTCCGCCTGACTGCTTGCTCAGTATTGCATAACAGCGATATGCGTAATCTGTCAGTTTGACGAAGGTCACTGGATGTGACGCGCCGGCGGCCGGACGCGTGCCGGAACACACTCATTTAAACGCTTTTTCTTCCTTTTGTACTCCCCACTCTTGTTCGTTTTCCTGGCAGCGCGATGCGCTTACGAAAAAAGCCGCATTTCAATAATATTAGACATCACAAGTACTGCTTGAGGGCAAATAAATGACATTTGTTATAATTATCAGATGTAAAATAATTTTACGCCTGTAATCCCCAAAAACGTAGGCAGATAAATATCATCTCTATATCTTCTTGGGACATCTCCACACACGGCCACCCATCCATGATCCCATAGTAAGAGTCAAGAGAGCTTGTGGTATGGTAACCAGGCGGCTGATAAACTACATATATACATATAAATATATACTTAAATAGATATTTTTTTACAACCAGATACAAGACAAATACTTGTGCTCATCACACAAATATTCATTCTGGGTGGCAATCGAACCCACGACCCCCGGCGCAACCGTTAGGTTCACTAACCTCTGCACCAACGGGATGCAGAACACTCCGACGTTTCACCAGTTACATTTACGCTCCACTATGGAACAGGTGGTGAGCCTATTGCCATGCATCCGGCACATATCTAGACTCCGAAATACTACTAAAAATTTTGTAGTGTTCGACCTGGGAATCGAACCCGGTATCTTCCGATCGGACGACTAAAAGGCAGTCAAACCAAGTAAATTTACGTAATGAAGTGTTCGAATTTTTGTTAAATTGTATATTGTAAAGTACTTTTTTTATATGTAACCAAATTCAAACACCAAGTATGTTCGTCACGAAACAAAAATAGTTATGTATTTCTTCCCTAAAAAAGTCATTGTACCTTTATAGGAAACCGAATTGTAGTAAATTCCTATAATAACCAGTTCCTACGAATACAAATCCGCCCACAATGAGAATCAAATATTTTATCAAGATACGTTAAAAATCACAAACACACACATGCACACACACATTATTTGACCGACCATTTTTTGGCGCGCACCGTTCAACATGGCGTATCAGTTTTCTGCCGTGACATTTCAATAAGATCTTTCGCTTGTCAATTCGCAAATCTACACCGGCAGATGTTTGTACGGTGCATTCATAAAAGTTATCGCAACAACAAAATCTAAATCCATACACCATAGCTAATTATATCCAGCGTGCAACAGTGTGTCAGGAGCGCATTGTACGGACGCGCCATTGTACCGACGGCATTACTAACCCAGTTTTGGGGATATAAGGCCAGAAAGGATCCTTGAGATATCACGGTATTTGGTTCCGAATGGAAGTTATGTTTTCTTTTGTGTGTCCAGTGTATTAGCGAGCCATATTTAGTTACGGTAAACTCACTACGCAACGCTGGATGGGATAGTTTTTCGATTATAACGAAAAACGAATTGTAAGACCACATTTATTATTTCAAAATAACAAATGCAGTGCTTTTGAAATGGCAATTTCGTGAAGAACACGCTTCAATGTTTTATTAAGACATTCTATTTAGAGCTTGAATTACATTAGATCTGTAAGAATAGAAGATTTTTGGTACACTATGTTTCTCCCTAACCTGTAACGGACTAAACGCGATAAAATATTTCATTACTACAGTAATTATCTTACAATATAGTATTGGTGTACAATATTTATTGGGGTATATTAACGATCATTTATTCGTGATATATTTCAGAAAACTCTCGAACATGATTTCTTCATATAGGTATATATAATTAATATGTCTGATCGACAGAACGGAAAATGATTTAGATTAGCTTGTTTTAATGAAAACGTCTAATGCTATACCTACTACTACTAGCATTGCTACTATCAATACTAATACTGCTAGCTACTATGAGTAAAGGTAAACTTACATAGCTTTAAAGCATTTTTAGACCCCCGTTTAGACTCCAGCTTCGCGGAAGTTTGACGAGGCGGCCGGTCGGTTATCGATTTAACTCGCTGCACTCGATGCGAATTGTTTATTTTCACCAAATCGGAGGGATGTAGGTTTTTGGGTTTGCGGTGTGTCTCTGTCCAGTTAGTTGTAGAGGCGGTCGAATAAAAATGCAAAACCCGATTTTTGAATTCTATTTCGTATGTATGGGAAGAGGTTTTAGATTTTTTTTGGATACGTTATCAAAAACCCGGACAATATGATATATATATTTATGTTCACACACATATATATGATGTTCATTACTGTAAAATTCATCAAATTATTTATCATTCCTTTAGTCGACGCCATAAATTTAGTACTTACCATTTGTAGTACTTACGTATAAAACTAGTGTCCAGAAATACTCGATACTTAAGAAGCTACTAGAAAACTAGTTCAACAGAGGTTAAATCATTTCATATTTTAACGTTAACTTAATCCACGCTTAATGATTACAAACGGTTGTCGAACCCAATCGTTGGGCCGCGTTCGTTTGATCGAACGGCTGGCGTAAAATCTATTCACAGCACAAAGCTTCGCACAAACACGGCTAATGAACGCCCCCACCTACTCAGGTAATTCAGTTATACACTCGCGGTGTCTTTTTATGGGCTTTTTTTCGCAAATTTATTAGCGCTACCTACGGTACATACATCGGTTTTTGCACCTTTTATTTTTGATATCGTGGTCGTTTTGCGCGAGGGCGAGATGCCCGGTTGTTTTCTGGGCATCGTGAAAGTTCATTTGTGAAGGGGAAATCTGATTCAGCCGTGTTATATCAAATAGGTTCCATTGATGTTGATGATGTTACCGAGTACATAATTATGACGTAATTGAAAAAGGAATGCCTTGGATTATCTGTACATACAGTTGACTGTTTCTAAAATATGTAATTCCTGTGCTGTGATAACCAGAAAGCTGATCAGTTAATTATCCGTCTAGTTATGTTGTTACATATTTTAGAATTTCAAGGGACTTTCCGAATTTAAATTCACGTGTGTCCGCGTTGCGGCCAATGAAACAAATGTACAAATTTTTAAAAATAAATATTTAATATTCCTCTGTTTCGTCCACTTCTTCCAGTGATTGTTCAGAACGCGTCCCCACTCCAGAAGAATTGCGTAGGTGAGACTTCTGCACAATATTTTCTTATGCGTCTGTGGACCAGCACTTGGCCAGCGTGGGACATAATGGTCTTAGTTCCCATTCTGATAGGAAACCTCTGTCGAGTGCGTAACACGGGATAGGACGAGTGAATTTACTATTAGTTAGTGTCTCTATTTTTAAAGCATATTTTAGTGGTGGTTGGGACTTAAGATATCCGCTGTATGACAATAGACTCACCACATATGCCGTTGTGCGACTTAACATAACTGGTGAAACGTTGGAGAGTTTTATACTCCTCTCGATATAAATTCGGGGATTACAGGCGTTATAATTAATTACGTTGTCAATATTTCATTTGTTATTATTTAAACGTAACTTCACGCCTGTAATCCCCGAAGGGGTACATAAAGGAATTCACCAGTTACGTTTACGTCCCTCTATGGAATAAGTGGTGAGCCTATTGCCATGCATCGGGCACGTATCCAGACTCCGAACTATCACTAGAAAATCTAAATTAGAAAATTTTGTAGTGTTCGACCCGGTAATCGAACCCGGGACCTCCCGATCGGCAGCCGCACATGCAACCAACACGACAAACGAGGCAGTCAATCATCAGTTATTTCAACATTTCTCATTTCCACTTTCACACCGACACTACGCCACACGAAGCGTCCACCTCACAACGAGCTCACAACCTTCATACATCTAAACATGAAAATTGTAAAAACGACAAAAAAACCCCGCAAACGAAACACCGCACCTAGCATATTGAGAGTTAAACATTTCGTTCGGCTATGTTGAGTGTACATTTAAATAACACCGAATGCTACCTATGTATACATATATGTATGGGCACATGTGTGTATGTGAACATACATATGTGTGTATGGAATGGACACGCACGGCCGAGTATTTCGCTGGTGCAGCCCGTCGTTGTAATTCACCGATAAATGCATACAAAAGAGTTCTACATTGCACAGAGACGCGAATGGAGTTGTCATTATAGCAATTTAATTAAAAAACGTAACATCACGCCTGTAATTCCCGGAGAGATAGGCAGAGGAATGCAGAACATTCCCACGTTTCACCAGTTACGTTTACTACCTATATGGACTAGGTGATTAGCCTATTGCCATACACCAGGTACATATCTTGACTCCGAACCACTACTAGAAGATCTAACTTGTAAAACTAACATTTAGAAAAACACTACATGTTCAACCTGGGAATCCAACCCGGGACCAACGATGCACAAATTTATTAATTATTATTATATTGTTAGATGGAGTAATTGGTCGTATCTTGTTTGCTATCGCGATAGCTATTGAGCGGTCTTGGCTTTGAATCCTGGGTCGGGGTCGGATTCGACAGGGTTTTTCTATATTTTTAGTACAATAAACTTTTAGTAATAGGTCGCAGTCTGCTTTCTGCCCAGTATGTGCCGATTACGTAAACGTAGCTACGTTTACGTTATACTTGGGACTGCACTACACTCCTGTGCCTATCTCTTCAGCGATTGTAGGCGTCATTATTCCAGTGATACAGAACAAAGACGAAAGCAATTAATGGAAAACACGATCTCTTTAACATTAAGTTATTTATGTTAACAGTTAAAAGTGTAATATAAATATGTCAGGTAAGTTTAGCGATATTTGATACTCGGTACCCCGAACTGTGTCTACCCCGTAAAGTGTCTACTATAATGATAATATTAATAACACAATTTCTAGAGAATAAGAATGATGATAGATAACATGCATCATCACGTCATCACGAAGAGGTACGCAGAGAAGTTTAGGTATCTACTACACCGCTGAGTTTCACCAGTTATGTTTACGTTAAACAATGTAATATATGGTGAGCCTATTGTCATACACCCAGCACAAATTCAGAATTCACTACTAGAAAATCCAAATGAGTAAAATCAATAATGTCCGAGTCGAGATTTGAAGCCAGGACCACTCGATCGGCAGTCGCGCTTGCAACCAACGCGACCGGCGAGCAATAAAAATTAAGATATTAAATTAATTATTATAATTCAATTAGCGTCAATTCTACTCCATCGCCCTCTGTGTCCACGGATTGCCCTCCGATCCTCGCGGGAGGGTAATTATGCATGGCCGCTTTTTAGCGCGTCCATTGGCGAATAAAATATAAAACGGGCTACAACTAATAATTCTGCTATTTTGTTTGATCCGCGCGAATAAATCATTCCCACTGAAATTGCATTTCTAATTCGTTTCTGCATATTAATAATACCAATGCAGACATTTGCAACAGGCTCACCGTCAATTCCATATTGGGATGTAAGGTTACTGGTTAAACCTGTGAGTGTTGTACACTTCTCTGTCTAGCTCTTCGGGAGTTACGAGCGTAATGTTATCAACGTAAGCCAGACGTCGATTCCAATTTCTAAGATTGCAGATTTGCAAGATTTGTATCGGACTCCTTTCCAAAATAATGTTATAGCGTATCCATAATTTGTATCGACACCGTGAAGATCTGTCTTTAAAATTTGTAGATCGTAAAAAGAATAAAAGAAAAATACTGTAGTATAACAATGTCTAATTAGCAAAAATTTTGTTTAAAACTACTAAAATATGATTTATATAGTTTTTATTTAATAATTACTAGTATAAAGTAAGGTCCGAAATAAT
>DWEI01002928.1:0-13520 GCA_018245875.1 Mysoria ambigua | reverse complement strand
AACCGGTGAATCGTGGGAATGTTCTGCATTCCTCTGCCTACCCCTTCGGGGATTACAGGCGTGAAGTTACATATATAATTTTATATAAAAAGCATTTTTTATCTAGATTTATTAATTAATGTTTTTCTCACAATTGTCTTTTAGGTGAAATGGTGGAATAATACAAAAATCTTTTATAATTTTATGTCTTAAAACTAAATAATCCTTAGTATAAAGTGTACATTGAAATCATTTAATCGTACAACTATTCTAATTGAGGTTTTTATTATTATGTGTTTAATGACTTGTTCTACATTGTTGTAATTTTATTTCCAACGGTAGAAGTGTGATAATAAATAGAATATTATGATGATAATATGACAATAAAGAAACTACCACAGGATGAGGCTGAACTGATCTGCTATTCAACAATAAACGTAACACGCTTGTAATCCCTCAACAGATAGGCATAGGTGTGTAATACAATCCCATTCTCCAGTTCCGATTGAAAAATTCAATAGTGCTCGACCCATGCTTTCAACCCAGGCCCTCTCGATCGGCAGTTGCGCTTGCAATCCACACGATCATAACGGGAATTATAGAATAGGTATATAATAATTTATAACAAGATATTTATTTCTTAAATTACTTGGACAGTACCATTTTGCAAATTGAAAAGCAATGGTTATTTACAAACGGACAAGAGTTGTGTTCAATATTTTTTTTCTACATACATCTTTTCTACTTTTCTACATAATTATTCTTTTAATGTTCCCGTAATATACGAATGTATATTGTTAATATAAGCATGTAGTAAGAACTGTACATTGGCTAACGATTCAGTGACCATTCGTCAAAACAGCGGCGCTCGGCTGATCGATCTGCTCCCCGGCAAGCCAACCTGGGACCGGTTCTGTGGGTCGTAATGCACGTCCATAGTTTTGTTTACCTGTTTTTAACCCTTACTTGACGCCGTTCTTTTTTTAAATCCTCAAATGAATAACTTTACTCTAAATTGTAAGGGCGTCTCGTGTAACTGTGTTCGTTGAACAGTGACAAATTAACTTTTTGAAAGTATTTTTTATTTTACAAAAGTGATTTTTAATATATATCTCATCTATCTAAGAAGAAAGAAAGAAAATACATTTATTCAAGCAATGAAATACAGCACATTCATAAAATACATCAAAAATAGTTAACTAATACAAGAGAAAAGAAAAAAAATAAAAAATCATTTATTAAACACTAATAGAAAACATTAATAACAAACATAAATAGCAACAGTAATATATCAAAAAAATGAAAAATAAAAATTAAAAACTAAAAATGTGCTGCATAGATTACCCTCGAAAAGGACGGACTCAGCGTATGCCGTGACCGATGTGACCACGGCGCTGGTTTTCAGTCTTGCCCATTGACATCGAGTGCTTAGACAGCCGCGCACGAAGTTGCGTTTGTTATGGCAATAATAATAAATTATACACAATAAGAAGCAAATTGTCATGAAAGAAAAAAAATAAAAAGATTTTCACATTTGTTACTACGTAATTTTATTCACATTTATTTATGTGTTTGTTTCGCCTTATGCCCTATACACGATCTACGCTTAAGGAATCACATCATAAATTACCCAATCATAATGAGCTAACACATTCAACCGAATTAAAAATAGAAATAAAGAATTATTCAATTTTTGCATTGTTCCTGGATCAAAATTATTTTATATTTTACTTTAAAAGCACTAGTTGTTTTGAGTTTACGCAAAGGTGGTGGTAGGTTGTTCCAACATTTAGTGGCAACACTATCAAAATTATTCATATAGGGTTTAGAAGCTTTATTTCAAAAAATGTTATCACTTGATTAGTAGTGGCCTGTACAAAGGTATTAAACAATCCTTAAGGCCTCCCACGGGACTGACGAACTGTTATTTAATGATAACAGCGGGGAATGCCGGCTTAACGTCGCTTCTTAGGAACGGTGAAAATTCTAAATATTGTTACACTAATATACCAGGCCCTTTGCGAGGTAGGCAAAAAGAACAGTTAGAGTATATCTATCGTTACAAAGCTGATGCTTCTTATGCGTTGTCGCTTTTTTATCTACGCAACGCAAGTCAGTTTCGCAAACTTGGGACTTGGAAACTTATTCGAGACTATTTTACATATTTAATCTAGATAGACAGCACCAAAATTTCCAAATGTGTTTATTCACGCAGCGAAACTTACTTTACGAATTAATTACGCAACCAGATATAACTGATTGCGTTTACCATAAAATCTTAATTTTACCATAAACCCTTCGCGGTTACTTACCATTTTACGTAACTCCACTCAACTATTACTTATCAAAGGTTATTCTTCTGTCAGTCACGTAACGGGTCGCCATTATATCAAATAGCTCATTGTGGTAAATATAGCCTTTAACATTACGGTCATTTACATGGTTAGAACAAACAAACTACCAATGATAATTAGTTCCGCCCTCGTTGCACATTTTTGTAATGACAAAAACGATTTAATACGTACGATTCATAATTCGCAAAATTCTGTACATAAGAATTATTACGATTACATTTTTATTAATAATAGTTCTTTGACAGAATTTGTAGCAAATTTGGACATAGGAGTTTTTTTTACAGTTGATTAAAAAATGCAAGAATGCAGGTTTCTTCTTATGGAAGATGAGGAGCTATTACATATACATACCTACATTACTTGTTAAATTTGACTAGGAAACGTACAAAACAACGACCTCTTCAAAGAACCTTTTTTATAATTTATGTACTCGTAAATTAACAGGTTATCTTTTTAAACGTCACAACACATTATTGTAAAATTGTTTATAAGTACATTTAACGTTACATGTTTTTTTACCCATAAATTTAAATAAATTATTTTCCGCGTGTATAGCACCTTTTTGTTTAAATATTCGTTATGTAGTTATCATTATTAATTGTCACTGTTTCTGGACGTGTGGATTTCCTACGTTAGCGACGAAACGATCTATAGATAGCGGTATTGGCAAAACGTTTACCGTCCATTCTGCGGTTAACCACTGCATTAACAGCTACGTATTGGCATTTCATTGTTATCGTATTAACGATGACCACAAAACTAAGTTCGACGCTAAGCCGCCACACGAATTCTACGAAAGTCGTGCTAAACATAATCCGTCTCATTAAGCTTAGACAAAAATTTGCCGCGCGCTTTCTTTATTTCATAATCGCAACAAAGGCATCGATTGAAAGTTCAAAGCCACAACAGCATTGTATGCGCGCCGCGATGACACCGGCTACGCTTATCGACCATCAATAGCTGAATCACTGTCTATACAAACCTCTTAATTATTATAATTTTCGTAGCCCACCATACCCATCCGCGATAACTGGCCGCCGCGTCGAGTGAAAGTATTCTGGTTCCAATAATCACACCGTCGGCCATAGACGCAAGTTCAATGCCTCGATTATGAGTGTTATTCGAATTATATTCTTTTGCTTTCTTGCGCGACGGCCGGCGTCGGTTACAGCCGGGTGCCGTAACGCGCGTAACAGGCGCCGCGCACCGGGGCGGGCGCGGCGCGCGGCGTCCATTGCAATGTCAGGCGGTTTCCTCATCAAACATCCGGTTGTAATTAATTAACTCGCCGTCGATTCTGTTCAGCGTCAGGCGTTCGGACCGATAGAGCCCGTTCTCGGAAACGCTTCAGCGATTTATCTCGATAGTGGAGAATAAATTATGTTAAGAGAAAACTCACGCTCCAGCGTGGTGTCGATAAGGCGGCGGCGATAAGCGAATTACAATATGTACGTGCTGATGAAAAGAAATATGCCAAGTAATCTGCTTCATCGTTGCGAAGTTCCGATTATATGTTTAAAGCACGTGTGCGAGAAATGTTAATTTATCCGTACGTTTGGGACAGTTCGCGGTGTTATGTGTAACATTTATTGGTATTCATAGAAGGTGTGGGTTTCGGCCAATGGGATCGAAGCCAAAGTGAAGTATTTTAACGCCAATGCAACGGAGCGCAAGGAATTCAGCTTTACGACTTTTCGTGACGATATAATTTTGTTGAGACATTCAAAACGGCTATAAATAGTCCGTTTATAGCATTGCGAAACCACCGCTAGTTCAGTCCAAATAATTCGCGGAACTTTTGCTCGAAACAATTCCATTTGTTATCTTTCCCATTTGTTAACTTTTCGTTAAACTTTTTTTGAAGAATGATTTATGTTTCCCAATGGTAGAAATGTAACCGTCTCTACAAAACGATATCTTGTAATCTAAAAAAATTGTTGGTATCGGAGCAACGAATGTATTCGCAGATCACCTTGTATGATAAATATTACAAGCTATATACAAAAGTGTTCAATTTTGGAATGGAATAAACAATTTAGGTAGGGTAATCAGGATTCGGCAAATGTCTTGCTACTTTTTTGTAATTGTCACTAGCCTATATCAGTCCTCTGCTAAACATGGGTCTCCCGGTGGGAGCCATTGCGGCCTGTCTTCGGCTTGCCACATCCAATTCCTGCCTGCAGCCTGCAATTATATGCCAAGATAAGTACTCAGTTTTTTATAATAATATATTTCATCGTCTCTTCCAACTAGAAAGCTAAAATACTTAAGGAGTGTAAGCAATTTGGACTTGTTTATTGGCAGAAAAATTCGCATCAAGGGCAAATGATTTGTTTTAATACATATTTGAATTTAGAACGGTGTTCTAGAATGTACTTCTAATAAAAGGCATTATTTGTGTTAACATTATTGATTTTTATCGTTGGCATTACTAATTGGATTATAAATTAATATATATAACTTTATTATGCATTCATAATAAAGTTTATTGATTATCAGCGTATAGGCTATTCAACAAACAATATAACTATAAGGTTATTTACACATAAGCGATGTATGTATAAGTCGAATTCTCTATCAACTTAAAGAGATTCCGTATACTTGACTGTGAAACTGCTGTCAACAGGGTCTGAGATTAGATGTGACGATTGCACACGAGTCACATGTAACGGTGCAGTTGTGGACATTCACTATGTGCGCCGAGATAACAAGGTTAACGGAGCGCCCCCTGCCCGCACCGAATGTCACTGCTCGGCGCGGCGGTGTGAATCTGAAATCTGTAGACACAGCAACGCATGCTTGACGTTTAAGTAAGTTGGATTTAAATATCGCATTTACGTATATGTTGTAATCTAGTCTTAAACGGGGAACAGTGTCAGCTAGGTTTTAGGCAGCCGATAAAGCCACATACCATCATCATCAGTCGAATTAAGTAAATTGCGAAAAAAGACGTCCCTTGAGGTATAATATTATGATATTAAACTACATACATATTGTTATTTTTTCGTTAAAATATTAGCTTATTTTATAAGTCAGACACATGACAAACAAGTATTCTCATCAAAGAAGTACCTGTAAAGCCCGGTTCAAGAGTCAAGATCATCATTATTGGACTACCAGTTACCGCGTAAGTGTAAGTTTAAAAAGATTTTCACTAACACAAATGATAACCTTGAAGAAATGTATATTTTGATTAATACATTACATTTTTCATATCCACTATTTATTAGAGCAGCTAATAACGGCATTAAACATGAAAGAATGCGACATTACGTTAGAATTACATACCTCGTTTTGTTTACGCAAGTAAATGGGAGCCCGAGTGTCGTAAATACTAACATTACTGCTCTCGATGCTTGTTTGACACGACGGGTAAATCACAGCTACAAGCCTAACTCGGAGCGGGAAGTTTCAAACGATTCGAACCGTCATTTGTATAAAAAACTACTTAATATTACACTAAGTAATCAGATTATAGCTATTGGCGTGGCTCGTTTATGTTCTAACTACGAAAATATTATAATTTACATAAAGATTTTTATCCGTTTGTAATAAATTTGACGTGAATAAGAAAATGTGCAATTCAACAAGCATTCCAGTAGTTATTACTGACATTTTTGCTTCGATTGCAAGTATCGATAGGGAAATCCGACAGATGGTTTTGGTTATTTTGTTTTTCTATCTGAATCTATCAATTTGTTCTAAACTTTCCAATGTTGACGATAGAGAGACATAGATTGTAAGAGTGAGAATAATGATCTTAATAATGAGGAATCTGCGGCACCATCACGTATACTACATTTCTTGGATATGTTCACGCTGCTCGTTGGCCGTGTGATTGTAGACTTATTAATAAATATCACATATAGTATTATTATGAAGACATATAGTATTATTATGCACCTTTTAGCCTCTTGTTTGATAATGATTCAAGATTTAGCTTTTTTTGCTGGAGTCGCGGTTTTATCCCGATATAAGTGATTCAGCGGTAGTTCGATTTGACCGTAAAGAATGAAATTTTTAAATTTGACCGTCAAAAAATGTTTATTTTAAATTGTTTAAGCTCTATGAGCTCTATTCTATGCTATCGTTTAACATTATACAGATACAGGTATATCATATGAACATGCGAATATGAACAATGTATGTTTTTTTTATTAAATTCAATGAATTTATTACAAATGTTTATAAGTCATCTATCTGCACTCCTTTATATAAACTATAACTTTGCTTAATTCTATACTCCACCTATTGCACTTCTTGTATCAACATATCGATCATAATTAATTGGAAATTGTACGTTCAAAATCACGTGTTGGTATTATGCATAGTACCATTTCTGCGTTTTGTTGCTCGTTGGGTACAAAAGCGCTTGATATACCTGTATCGGTATCGATTATCTCTGTACCTACCGCTGATTGGATTAGCTAGAAGTAGGCTGCGACCCATTTGCCTATTTCCATTCCTAGCAGCTGGATATTGTTTCCTATTTAGGCGCTTCCTTATTCCGACGGGTCACTGCCGTACAATTAGCCTTTAATTTTCTAACTAATTGATGTCGTGTCTTTGTGTTGCCATCTGCGTGACTCAATCGTTACTTCGACTGTGGTTTCAACTGACAAGAGATGTGTAACATTGTTTTCAGCATTTATCCACATATAGTTATTTCCGTGGTCTTCAAGTTTCCAATAAGTTTTGAACATTAATGGTGATATTGTACCTAATGTGATAAACGTAAACTTTACGTCACGCTTGTAATGCCCGAACTGGTAGGCAGAGATATTTAATACACTTGCACGTTTCACCGGTTACCTTTACGACCGGCATAAGTGATGAGCGTATTGCCATACACGGGCACACTCGAGACTCCAAGCTACAACTAAAAAGTTCTGAATTAGAATTATCAGATAGTGCTTAACCCGGTATTTGAACCCAGGATCTCCCGATAGGCAATCGCGCTTGCAACAAACACGATGTGATAATAACAATAGAAATAGACTAATTAAACATTGAAAAGGTTAATCGTGGGAGTGTAATACATATCTGCCTACATCTTCGGGGATAACAGGCGTGATGTTACGTTTTACTCTGAAAAACTCTTTCTGTTCAACAGTGCAATAATTTACAAGGGATGAATATTGTTTTGCAATATTTTAGGTTGACGTGTAAATGCGCTCGCCGAAACGTTTAACATACCTATTGTGTTAGTGTAATATTTCCTTCAATACAATTCATTTGTGTGCATTATATATTCTATTTGTCGATTTTTATCAGGCAATTAAGTCGCAGTCTGTTATAAGGGGAGAAAGTCAGATCTCCGGGGAAATTAATATTGTATTGACTATTGTGGCGCTTGTTATGCGCTACGATTTTTAATGGCGTCTTGGTTCGTTATATACGTACATTTCATAAACGTAAATACATGCTCTGGGGAATGTAAATGTCTTGTTTGTATACTCGCATCAGTAAAGAAGGTATATTACACAATGATCAATTCTATATTGCATATGGTTGTCCAGCTGTGGGCTTGGCAGGCTGATGATGATTTGATGATCGTGATGCTTATTATTGTAACAATAAATAACAGTAATAACAATTAATATTTATTGTTTCACTTGATTGACAAGACGTTCTACGAGTTTACAAGATTATACAAGATTTTGATAGTGTATATTATAATAGTTTTAAGAGTTATGGACATATTATTGGTATCACTAATATGTTTCAATGTAGAAGTATATTGGAACAAACAGCGGGTATTTGGTGGATACTTATTTCTCCACAAACTACATTTATAGTAGTTTACAAAGCGTCTAAGATTTGAACATCATAAGCCCAAAGGTCGCTAAGTTCTGAACCACAAGACTATCACTGCTTTACAATAATTATAATGCAATTATATGTATATTACACGGTTTTAAAATTATATACGCCTAAATAAAGAGGCGTATATTTGTCATAGCGACGCCTATTATAACTGATAATTGCAAGCGTTACGTAACGATCGAATCTTAGAGAAATTATGTCTGCCAGTAAACGCCTCAAGGCGCTTTTCTATATTCCATTACGGGCATCGAATTATATATAAAGTCTCCGGTCGCCGACCTCGAATATTTTATGGCCAAGAAATTGATTGAATCGATTAACCGTCATAGTTTTCATGTGAAATCACGTAGAGATCGTACGAGGTACCCGCGCGCCGTAATATATCAGGAAATGTAACCGCCTTGATTTATAAACTATTATCGTAAAGCAATTACACGTTGATCGAGGTTTTATAGGTTTTAAAATTAACATTTAGTGTTTGCTAGGTGAAAATATCCAAGATCTAAATAACTGGCTGGAATTCGCACGGCCTTCGCTGTCAGCGGTCTAGATTAAGGTGCGCGCATTGTGAAATATTGCAATTATTTTTATATGTCTTACTAGAGCTGATATAATTCGTTTATGTTGTAGATACTGTGGAAGTGTTTAATTTACAGTGCCACTGAAATATTGCCGCGGCCTTTATCGGGCCGTTGGCTCGTAGATCATGTTCAAATCAACAATGACCACAATTTATTTAATAAACATGCACATGTCCCGCTCGCTGATAACCGGCGGTGCGTAGGCAATGTGCGCGTCCGGACAACGGGCAACAACTTTCACTAGATCAGAGCATTCGCGATAAGTTTGCCAAAAACTTTTGCGAGCGATTTCTTTTGTTTTCTTAACAGCACAGTCACGCGGGGCCCGTGAGTTATTTGGCCGTGCCGTTCACGCAAGGTCGGGAACCGGATGGTGTTACAATGCAGCACTTTCGTGCTCGACCATCGAAAGCGAATCCGCCGCCTCCCGTTTTGGCGACAAGTCACAACTTTCTGTATATATATTCGAACCACTTTTTGTCCTTTCCCAATCGAACTCCCGATAAGTATCAATCGCACAGAACAGAACGGGTCCACTTTCCAGAGTTACGTAAGGTTTTGGCGTTGTCATTGTTACCGAGTCAATTGGAGGGTGTGCGCGGTAATTCACTAAAGTATGGGGGCTTTAATTAGTGCGTAGGAAGTTTTACGACGTTTATAGAGATGTTGGTGCGTTATGGCCGCGGTTAACGGCCTCAACGTGCATATCTTGAGCTTACTTTTTTCCAGTAATTACTATCATTTGTGTATTAATTGGCAATAAATGTGCTAACGGTGAAATCGTTTACAGTTTTCAGCGACTAGACTGAGAGATTTTGTATGCGGAACGATTACATCGGCTGAACTTAGATATATCTATCTGGCGTTTATTTTGTACTCGTATATATGAAACAGACTATAATTCAAACATTAGAGTTTAACTGTTTTTTGAATTTCCATGACGGCTAATTATATTAGGTTAGTAAACACAATTTAGGTCGCAGGAATAGAATGCGCGTGTTTGTACAGTGGCGTTAGAGTGTTTATTTATAATTTATATCGCAGATTTCACGAGGAACATTCCTACTGCGCACGCGCCGCTTTAGATACATCTTCGTCACGATAAAACCGCGGGAAAACATGATTCAAGAACTATTATTAAACGAACTGTTTTTTACGTTTGCGTTAAATACGTATATGTAAAATCGATGTTTGCAAATTGTAATATTGGTGTTTATATTTTTGTTTGTACAATTTTTCATTAAAATTTCAAATTTTTATGCAGAGCGTAAAGTTCAAATTAAATGACGTTTAATTAATAGTCATGGTTGGCAAGACATCGGTAATCAACTCGCTTTAAAACTTTTTGCACTTTGAAGTGGGTTATAAATTTTTATTGGCTGTAATAACAATTAAACACACTCAACCGACCTATTTGCAAATTCCAACATAATATGATACAAAAATACTCAAAACATCATTTTCTGCCAAGGTCTGACTAATATGTATCTACCTACTTCAAGATTATTGACAAGTTAACTTTAAAAAATGTTATTATACCTTTACGCCAAGCCCCTTACGGAGAAAGTAGCGAGTACAGAGTGCCATATGACTCTATCCTTCACGAGCTGTCAGTTTTCTTCTATATCAAGGATCGTTAAATATACAGGAAAAAAAAGCAAATTTTTTATTTACTGTTTATTTTTATTTTTATGCTGTTAATTTTAATTTTAACTTGTACACCTAGACGGCGTCGTTGTGCCTAAAACATAGTGAAAGTTAAATGGCGATGGTGATAAAAATATCTTTCTCGGTTACGCAACGCCGTAACCTAGGTTTTCCTTGCGTGACTGAAGATTTTAAAGAGCCGTGACGTCACGCTCTTTGCTCGCCCGCTGTCTCTTACCGACCACCCAACCAGCAACTGAATAATTTAGAACTCTCTGTTTTTCAATGGCAATAAGATTTTAATATATGACAATGTAACCATATTTTATTTATTGGTTCAATTGAGTAGAGTTAAATCCCGGTATTGTTGAATGAAATAATGAAATATTCTATTTGGATAATAATATTTATTTTGGACTTCCCGAATAGTATTTTAAGATGCTATATATTTAGATGTTTCAGGAAATATATATGATTTTAAAAGTAAAAATTTGTATTTATGGTTGTCAATAATTAAAGTTTATTCAAACGAAAAATGGTGGAGCTGGAGCGTACAACAGTTACAAAAAATCCGTAATAAAAAAATTTTTCAGTTTCTACCTTAAGACGAAAATCTAATAATGAGCATTGATTGAGTATGCTCAGAAGTTTCGAAGACGTTTAGTACCTGACATAGACAGTACAAATGTACTTCTGACAAAAAATATGTGGTTTTGAGAAGAATTTTACAAGTATTTTCTACACGACACACCCCTTGATTCGTACTCAATACATTTAAATGGTAAATTTACCTTCAGCTTCCATAATTGACCAGTGTACGAAATCTTACGACTACTGATTCCTTTGCTTTTACAGTCTTCTTATTATTCATAAGGAGAAGGAGGAGATATAATTTAGGAATGTCACAAGCAACAGTGTCAATTTTTTGCACGTAATACAAATCAAATCGTAAAAGGGGCTTTGTCGTAAAATTGATATTTCACGTCACAATAGAAGGTCAGAAACGAAATATGTTGTATATATTCGCAAGACACACTATGCGTGTACCTAACTACGAAGCGAACGAATTCTCGTGTGACCTTGACACAATAACATTTATACGAATTGGGCCGTGCAATTAGGTAATTCGGCAGACACGCTCTGGGAACAGTATGTGCATAGATTTGTATCATGATCGATTAGAATTTGTTTGTAACGAGATAATTGATACTAATATATGTAACCGAAGCGTTTCCAAACATGTTGATTGATTGTCCCGAACGCTTTGCAGCGATTGCTTAATGCTCGTTAATAGACAATATAAATAATCTTATACGAAATGAATGTTTTAAACTTAAACGTAAAAAGTCAATAAACCTTGACGTAAATGGTAGCAATGTAAAAGCAATAGTGGCAGAATTTTATTTCGGCACCCAATAAAGAGCTGTAAAGGCAATTTTAGATTGTTAATTATTTCTCAAATCTGGTAATTTTGGTGAATTAAAAGGCAAACGGAGGCCCGGCGACATTGACTCGAGACCCGTGGCTATAAACATTGAAAGGTCATCGGAATTAACATCGCGCGCGTCCCAGTTTGCAGATTCACAAATTGGCGGACGCTCGTAGTGTTCGTCAGTGTTGGGCTATCACTGGGATGTCCTGATTCTTAAAGTTTATAATAAATTTGGACATTGAAATATTATTTCACAAATCGTACATCAATAATTAAATTTCATGTTAATCAAACTTTTGTCTCTCTTGATGAAGAAGATTTGCTATATAGTAATTTATACGTATAAAATATATAGCCAAAAATATTTGTTTCATATCCATATATGTGAATCAATGCAATAGTCGGTTATCTTTTAGGTTAACTTTCGTGATAATAGGAAAATCAACAATATTTACTGGTTATTTTCGGGTCTCATATTTATTCACTTGGAGGCAGGTAACCCTATCACTGGGTACGCCGACGGCGGCTTATTTCTTGTGCGGTCCGTATCTGCAACACTTCGGTAATCCGTGGGAGCACGCATCCAAGGTCAAGGTCGTGATAAATTATTGTCACCGTCGACCAGTTTGCGCAAACAATCGCCATTTGCATAGTATCGAGGCCCGCGCGCACCGCCCGCGCTGCCAATTTTATAGTTTTATCTCAGACTAGCTAACCGCTCCGCTGGCGGCCTAAAGGAGATTTTTTTTATAAAAGGCTTGCGTTTAGGTGCCTGATGAGAAGCTAGCCTTAATCTTTCTATCTACACAACTCTTAATACCGTGATAATCAGCTTCAACAGTCCTGATCGTGTAGTTTGAACGAATCGTTATACTCAGTCGGAAATAGTGTACTGGTGAGTATGAGACTTACCAAATTTCTCTTACTTAACTGAGGAACTTCCACGTGAGTCGGAGGTCATAACGTCACTCGTAAAAGAGATTCACGGATTTCAAATCACGACTAGAAGATCCCCTGAGCAAACACGACATCCCTTAAGTTGCACAGAGTAAGAGGAATTATAATATTAATGTGCAATACCTACCGAAATAAAAGTGAGCACACAAAGTGGCTTTTATGGTAAAATTATTGAGTTAATCAAATCGAGATATTAAAACGTAGGTAGAAACTGTGAGGGCGAATTGGAACTGCTTAACTGACGGCAGTAACTACGTGACTAACACACGAGCACGTGTAAATCATAACAATACAAAAAACCATTGAGTGTAGAGCGAGAAGAATCAAAAGAATAAAAAAAGATATTATGACATACCTATCTATTATAATTACGTATTTGTAACAGTGAATTGACTAATTTCTGAAATGATTCCACGAATTGCAGCCAGTGAGACTGCAAGCATCAATTAATATAAAGGGCTATTTGTGGCTGTAATTTGGGGCACGCTTACTTTAAATTGATGCCTAGACTGAACAGTTGGACTGATTGTTCGGTCAATTAGGCCCAAGTTGAGACGTGTGTGGGCATAACAGATACCTAAACGTACGCTTTAAGGTACTAACCATGACAAATATACATGTTTATCTAACTACATCAGAGTAGTGTGTAAGTACAACAGTGATCATACATCATCATCATCATCATCATCATCAGCCTATCTCAGTCCACTGCTGGACATAGGCCTCCCCCAAAGAGCGCCATTG
>DWEI01002927.1:0-13521 GCA_018245875.1 Mysoria ambigua | reverse complement strand
TATATAGCTTATTCGTATTCATAAATTTATCGTCCCTTACCTAGACGCATATACATATAATTTCCCTGCACCGGGGTCCCCGTCCGTCGCACGGGGGTGGTTACACACACAACTTCATTATGAACACAAGCGCCCCCATGACTTTTGAGCACTTAGTGTTCCTAACCTAAGAGGATAGAAAGTTAACTGTGTTCTAATTAATAATTAATTAACTTCGGAGAATTTATATTTGTTCTTGGAAATTTGAAAATAGATGCTTATTAAGTAATAAGCTTCTATTATAATTAGAAGGTGGTAGAACCCTCTGAGGTTCGACTTCAGTGGCACCACCGGCACACCTATTTCTGTCTTGTAACAGCAGTGTTAAGCGTTGCTGTGTTCCGGTTTGAAGGGTGTGGTAAGGGATACATACTTTTTCGAGGCATTGCAGCTTACTCCTCAGGGGTAGAGGCGCATCTGTGGTTGACTTGAAATAGGAATCTAATTTTATCTGGGGTTGATTACAAATGTCCATGTTCGGCAGTAGCCACCTACCATCAGGTGGACTGCATGCTCGTCTGCTACTTCCATATTATATAAAAAATATATATATATATGAAATAGCGAAAGACGCGTTCCATTCTGGCATCTATTTGTCCCGAGGTTTACTACGCGGAATTTTAAGACAAGAAATAAATAAGTAAATAAATAAGAAGTAAATAAGCAATTCGTAGGCAAGCATGCTACATGGTAGATTGCATTTCGCTTATCATCAAGTGGGACTGTAGTCAAACGCAAGCCCATAGCTAAATATAAAAAAGAAACTCTTTCAATTGAGATAAAAAAAATATACGAAAATAAAAGTTATAAATGCGTCAGGTAAGTGCGGATAGATATTTGTCTGTCTGTGCTCGCTGCCGACTCCGCAAGAGAGCTGGCGTGACAGTGTACAACGGTAAGAACATTAAGTAATAAGAAATATACATTCATACATTTATGGAGGCTAATAATTTTTTTATGGATCTATTAATAACGAATCTCTCCCTTGCAATGGCACGGGTTGTCGCGACGTTAACTTAATTACAGTACAGACGCGCCCCCTGGCGGTCCCAGTCCGCATGATATTCCCAGATTGGTACTTTGTTTTTTATGACGAAAACTCAAACACTGCCAGAGATTGTGTGAAACGTAATTCCTTGATTAGATTTTATTTTATAGTTCTATTTCATTTAAATAATATTATCAGTACTTCATATTGAAACTTCGTATTAAAAATAATTTTGATAATATGAAAGCTTTCATAACGTATCATTATATTGTTATACTACAATTAACTATTTAGCATAATTGTATGTCACATTTCAGTTCTGTGACGTCATAGAGGCCAACACTTGAAATACATGCCATGTTCTTACCGTTAAACGCTATCAAGTCTTTGTGCATTTCAAGGCAGACAAGGACTTCTTTTGCTATTCCGCCACCAATCAGAGGTGGACGAAAGGCCGTCTGTGCGTGGAAAACCCCAGACATGAGGTGTATTGATCTCTCCTACACAACCGTACATTGTGCGGCGTTATATTCACAAGTCCTGCTGTGTGTCGCCATAATCATAAAATACGGCCAATGTGTTCTGCACGAGGACTGTCAGACGAACGTCTCTCTTTATTACGAATTTATTACTCTGCCTACAAACGCGGCAGTGAAAATAATGCGAATCTTTATTGCTCACGTATTAATGAATTTCTCGCTTTTTTCCCCCCCCTCATACATCTGCGCGGCGGGGCCGTAAATACCGGGGAAATGGTTTACAAGAAAAGTGGAACGCCTGCAGAAATGTTAATGGAATTAGACCGCGTCGCGTTGCTATGCGCTTTTGATACGCGCTAAGTCTTTAAGAAGCGGCCCGTAGTTCGAGTGTCTCAGTGTGGTTCGTGGTTGAAATAAATAGAAATCCACTATGAAAAATTCTTCACCGTCACCTCCTCGTGGATAACAAAACATTAAACGGTTTGAAGAGCTCTTGGGCTTATGAATTCAAACGAAACTTTTCAATTTATGTAGGTACAGTGTATAAATTGAAAATGTTACTCTTTTATGTCAATACATATGTTACGTCACTTATCTTCAGCGCTTTGTATGTGAGATTTCTTTATATTCCCCAGTAGGATCGCTTCCTAAAGAAATTCTAACAGGTTTTTATAGACGGTCCCACAGAATTCCTCCAACAAAATGACGGAGCTCTGAGAGATGGATTTCAGTTGAAATGGCTATTGATAAATATTTGGATGTAATTCAAAAGGTAAGGCCGCATTTAATATTATTTAGAAAGGAACAACGTTTATTACATTTTTATTTTTTTATCTTTATTTTAAATGTGCCACCTGATAATAAGTGGTTACCATCACCTATTGCCATTCGTAACATCCGAGGGTGTGGCCAACGCCTTGTCGGCTTAGAAGGCTAGAGGCTCAGAGGCTTTGTCGGCTTTGTCGCTTCACTTGACGAACCCCATGTTATAGCGCTCTGGGACAGCCTCAGACGGAAGCTCATTCCACATCTTGCACGTACGCGGTAAAAACGAGCGCGCACACCAAACTGAGAAGGACCGCCAGTAGTCTGTCTAATGGCATCGTATTATATGTATTTCGGTATACAATACTTTTTTTATCTCGTAACTTGCTTTACCATGATTTACTTTATATCATGTGCTTTGAGCACGTAAAACTCATGAACTCAGCGACTAAAGTTCCACGTCACTGGTAAATAAAATATTGCGTGAGCGCGTACTAACCGCGGGTATGTTGTGTCTGAACTTGTGGCGCGGCACGTACACACGCGCGGTTCATGTACGACCGAAGGTCCGGTCGCGCGGAGTATGTCGCGTACACACTCTCGTTGAATGTTAATGTCGTCATCGTAGTCCAGACGCTTGTAGCATTTATGAAAACGTTGAAAGTGTTTATACCTGTAAATCCTGTAATTATATATTTCAATTCAAAATATTTATTCCTCTGTACAATAAGCAATAACGGAAATACGTTTTAGAAGGTTAAATGTTGCTTCGGTATACAATTCAAAAAATTGTATCAGTTATTATTACTCTATTAATAAACAAAAATACATATTTAAAAAGAGATCACATAATTTATATTGTATTTCTATTGTTGGCATTATAAAATAAAGTAAACAGTACGTAACACATCAGATACTGATCAAGAGGTTTTTAAACCCATAAATACGAGTATCTTAGATAAATTGAAAATCCTCCAATACTTTTCGTTTGACGTATTTTACTTTTAAAATCAGAATGGTAACGAACTTTACTTTATTGCAACATGGTATGAAATTATTTCTATACTAAGTTGGTGCCCTTCTCTGGATGTTTGAAATCTTGGAGGGCTCAACATATTAGATCAAAAGGTTGGCCACCGGATTGTTGAAACACCTTTAATTATCACAGCGATCTAGTATTCGCCAAACTTCTTCAAGTTGAGGGAGGATGCCACTCTCCAGCATTAGAATGGAAAGAGTAGCAGACAAGCTGATTGGTACTCTGTTGATTGGTGACTTTGTTGGTACATACATATTATAAAAATATCCAGCTCGGCAGGCTTCGACTACGCCTTGTTGGTCGTGTTGGTTGCAAGTGCGACTGCCGATCGGGAGGTCCCGGATTCGATTCCCGGGTCAAACACTACAAATTTTTCTAATTTAAATTTTCTAGTAGTGGTGCGGAGTCTGGATATGTGCACGATGTATGACAATACGCTCACCACCTATTCCATAGTGGGATATAAACGTAATTGGTGAAATGTGGGAGTGTTCTATATTCCACTCCCTACTTCTTCGGGGATTACAGGCAGGAATTTACGTTACGTTATCCAGCTCTCAAATATAGCCAGGTTTTTCGTTTTGTTATTGTATATAATTCTCAGCGCCATCTCCATTCTATCACGTCACATCCAGTTGCCAGAAATGGTCAAAATTACCAAGATACTACCCATAATTCGCTTTAGTGCTCGTAGGGGAAGGATATTTGGCAGCGTATGCCGGTTTTACTTGTAATATCCTTGCAAATGATTCTCAGTTTGTCTGCAATTCTAACGTAAGGTTTCATGTGAATTGGCAAGTTGGAATGGTGGTGGTAAAATTGTTAACTTTTGTACTGTATTTTTTAATTAAGTGTCATAAATATTGGGAAATAGTGTATCATGAGAGGTGACTAAACTTAAGCCTGGCTGCTAGCTGATTGAGGTTTGGTGCGGCCTATTTAGACTAGGTCAAATATCCTGGCCGTATAAGGATAGTCATGTAAGCGGTGCGAAAAACTGTGTTTTATGATTTCCAACTCGCATGCCCAGCGGTGGGATCTAGTACAAAATAGTAGTGGATTTAAATAAGCTTATAATACATGCTGACATTAAGATAAAACATGAGCACGAACGAACATTCGTGTTCGTTCGCGTCGTCGGGTGTGTGCGGCTGTCGCGTTCATGACACAAAACTACAAGGCTCTCAACAATTTCCGTCAATTTTCCGTTGCAGCATTACGCTAATGAAGTTCCTTGTTTGTACTATTAATTAGTCCACCGCTAGTTCGCTGTAAACGAGATTTAATAGCAATTTTCTCCTCAGTGGAAGTATCTCATTGAAAAATGGTTTACGTTTTACGCATAATGAGAATAGATTGGTGAGTGCTTCGATGTTTTGCCATTTATGCCTTCCTTCCTGGATCACTTGTTAATGAAGTTCATGAAAATTTTAATGATTTCTAATCATACATGAAATGAATGACTTTGTGACTCAGTTTTAAAGTTTTTCGTGATTGACCTTTAGATAGTTAACTCCGTTCGAGGTTAAGGTCAGACATTTCTATGGATTACGTGACTGTTATAGATTAAGTGAACGGTCGTTAAGGAAATTTTTGATAAAAAAAATAGCTTCTTTCTATGAGGTTAGCGTAAAATGAATAGGTTTTGCTATGTTTTAACTGTTATATGGAAGGAATTGTTTTGTTCATTTCAAAAGACGGCTGGAAGATCGTTTACTTTTTCCGACTTACTATACGCTGAGTGGCGCTTACAATCGTTGACTGAATTATTATTATGGCAATTTATGATATTTATTAAGTGTATAAATTACTTCGGGGAAATGTAAAAGAAACTGCATACCTGAAACTTTTATATAACGTTCTCTAAAGCGTGTGAAATCTGCCAATCTGCAGTTGGTAGAAATGGCGATGCCCTTAGCTCTTTTCATTCATGATTTCATTTCTTTTGACACATCGTTTGTTATCAATGGAGCGATAAACCTGCTATTGATGCTTTTATCTCTTGCCTATAATCAATAAAGAACAAACCATTGAACGTAGACCATGTGGTAAGTCGCACAGAGTCAATTCTCTCTTCAATAATTAGCTGATACGGCGTCAAAACACGTGATGTTAAGCGGCATATTAACTGACATAAGCAATATAAGGCTTCCGGCTTACGTGCCGTAGGCTTACTTCACGGGTCATTGACACAGAACGAGCCTTTGTCGAGGACAGCTTTATAAGCGTTCGTGCTATAAGCGTCATAACACTATTGTAGGTTAGAATCGTCTGTCCTCGGAAAAACCGCTTCAGTGAGTTGTAGGTGAAATTCTTAATCGAGGAAAAAAGTCGGTTATGATAAGTGTCTTTAATGTTTAATATCTTCAGACATCTCTATAAAAGATCGTGCGATTCTGAACTAGGCAAAGCCCATGCCATAGAGTGGAATGTACACGCACTAACGAATACATAATTTAATCAACAGCAATATAGTAACAAAAAGTCAGTACCAATTTCTTAATATATCTCTTTATTAAAATTAAGTAATTTTAAGAGGGATTTTGTAATAATATATACCTATCAAAAAACCATTAGACAAAAATTAGTTTAGACGGTAAAAATGTTATTTGCCTTTTAATTATCACTAAAGTTTAAAGTACACTGCGTAATTGAAGGCTCTCTATATGAAAATGCCACACAAACGGCGATACATATTAAGTCTTAGTTTATTGCAGTTAAGATCCATTATTGCTTAAACTTGCCTCATGGTCAAGGTTTGAAGTTTTTGGAAGGGTTGCAAGACAAGTTTCAAGTTAAAAAGGGGTTCTTTTTTGTTACTTTAATGGATGTTTTCATTCTCTCATTTAACAACCCCATTAATAGCTTCTATTTGCTGCAAACGATTTTATTCTATTTGCAGCAAACGATGTTTATTTACATTTTTAGCAAATTAGCAATCATGCCGGGGTACAAAAAGTTGTGTCCGGTTTAATTCGCCGGTAAACAGATAACTCGATGATGAATAATAAGTTTCACAGTACGGATATAATTGTATATTCGAATCAAAGGCACGACGAAGCATGGTATAGAGGTGGAATTAAATTAAGTATCTTATTTGCCCTTTAAAGTGTACTACGTTTCTATAAATGACCAAGTGCGCTGCTAGGCATAGGCATCTCCTGAGCGGTTTTTGCCTATCATTTTTGCCCACGCTGGGCATATGAGATGAGGTTCGCAGAGCATAGCTTCTTATACTGTCTATATCATTGTCATAGGCGGTCAGGGCATTTGCCATGCCTACGTAGAGTGCACTGTACCGCGATCTGGTGATTGCAGTTAAGTATCATTATTATTTAATATGTGCAAATGTATGTACAACAGAAAAGGGTCTAGCGAATGGTTGATCGCACGTACGGTATAGGTATACTTACTCGTAAGTATCTACGAGTACTTATATGCAGCAAAATTTGTTGCTGGACGCATGCGGAAAAACTCGGTGCGAACAGCCCAGCATCTGTATACGTCTGATATCAAACTATGTAGATATTGCGTTGTGAATGAAACCAACAATCCTCAGTTACAGTCACTTTCCAATGCACCAACGGAGCAGCGGTGATATTTGTGTAAAGTTCAATAGCGATCGGCTGACCTCTCCCATTACCGAAAGCCCATCGTCCTCGTCGTTGTCAACCGCGTCTCGGCGCCCGTGAGCCGTCGCCCATGGCCACTCGCCCGGTAAAAAGGTATTTAATGCCTTATAATTTAGGGCGAAAATGACGCGCCCATTAATCATCAGCGTGGCCCTTCTGTGTTCATTTATCACACTCAAGCTCCCTATTCTAGCGTGTCTGTATTTATATATATTTTTCTTATTTGAATTGTTTCATTTGCTTTTCAATTATACATGTAATACGGGCAAATACAATATGGCATTCGTCTCTGTAGGGCAAACCAAAGTTGGCGCTTCATACATATGGAAATACATTAAACGGCCATTTCATTATTTGTGTTTTTGAAGTTCAAGACTTCAAGTAAAGTGTATATCCTATCCTATCCTATCCTATCCTATCCTATCCTATCCTATCCTATCCTATGTATCCTGTTTCATTCAATGTATTGAAAGAGGATACAGCAATATTTACTACATCATTCTGACCGCAGATGGGTACGTTAACTTATAATTACTAAAAAAAATTGCTTACAACGTGTTAATATTTTAAATATCAGGACTGTATAATGACCGCACTATAAAAGGTTTTCTGTTCCCCATTCTGATGAGTTTCTATTAGTTTCCTGTTTCCCTTTTCCCTATTACAAATTCGAATTTTGATAGTACTTCGTTATTGTATTTAAAATGGCGCGAAGTCGTTCTCGAGATTTTAAGTGGAAAATTAAACCTTCCAGCGCTATCTAGTGACTTTGGATGTTTCCAAAAGCCTATTAAAGTATAATGGTATTGTAATTACATTAAAGTACAATAACACCGGTGTAAAGACAGACCATTATCTCCATTATCTGAAACGGCAGGTTTAGGTGCTCAAGATATACGGATGATTGCAGCTCATAGAGGGGGTTAAGCTACAGACAAGATTGAATAGATACATTTATATTTAAACGTGTAATGCCTAATCTTATGAGTCTCAATAATATTGTGAATATCAAGGTAATAAGACTGCCTTTATGGGCGTCACAATGCCCTTTTTTGGGCTTACCATGTCTAATTTACAGTCTTTTGCAGATCTTAATCGCGCCTAGCTGAAGGGCGTCCTACACAACGCTTGCTGAGCCCCGGTCTCCACTCCAGAACTCGTTTAGGATAAAATGGAGTAATTAAATAGAACAACATATATATTTTCTTAGGTTTCGAAATATTGTACTATATTAGAAGATTTAAGTAATCTGTTCATATATTTATGTTTGTGATTTTTTAGTATGTAAATTATGAACTGTTTTAGAAATAATTTAATATACTCGTTTGTTATGCAAAAATTTTAGGGTTCGATTTCCGACAGGACAGATATTAAAATTCGTATTAAATATTTTCGCTACACTTGTAGGTCTATATATATGTGTATAGTGTTACTGGTAGGATAAATTGTAATGGTGTAACGCATAATTTAAAAGTGTAATATTATAATATTAAGAAATAGATATTTCACTTGCAATACGATTAGTAACGTTATGCAGTTTTAGTGTAAGGCCACACTTAATTCGCGTGCTTTGCCTTCACTAATATGATTCAGAATATTCGGCCGATCGTTTAGGTCCATCCCAAACCAATAAGTTATCCACTTTGTTTGTTAAATAGCATGTGTTCAGCAATATACGGGTACTTCGAGCTTCGCTTCTTGACCTTTGGCAAGTGAGATATTGCTTTAGGAGTTACAATATTAAGATCTGGTTCAATTTGCCAAGAAGTTTGTTATTGCCCTCGGCTTGAGGTTGGCTGACCGCTACATTATTTATGTGTTCAGTACTAGTAGTTCGGAGTTGAGTCCCGAATAATTATGCCCGAGTTCTAGAATGCCTGTTGTTGAATGGTCTTGAATATGTTAAAGACGGCGATGTACTTCTCATTTATTAGTTAGGTTCATTTATATTCTCATACTGCAGATATTTTCTTCGATATTATAAGAGCTCGAGATATATGTATTAAAAATACTTTTAAATATTTTTGAACTAATTATTACTAATTGAGAGGTCCTGGGCATAATGACTGCTGATTGGGTGGTCTTGTGTTCAAGCCCCGGGTCAGTCAATTTTTTGTTTTCATAACACGTGTAATATCTTGTTATTTAAATACGCTTCAATAAAATAAGTAATTTTACACAAAGGTATACTAAAAACGCAATATATCTCAAAAGTATTAGAAACCGCTTTATATGGACAAAGTTGGTTGCCTAAACAATTAAACCAATTTGCGAAAACTTTTTTAAGGCCTTTGTAACGAAGTGAAAAAAAACTCAACTTGAGTATTTGTATTCAGCCATTCGACGTGTGCCAGTATTTGCTCAAAACGAGTTTAAAACGGAAGAGCTAACAAGGATCTGAATATAATGTAATGTGGAATGTAAAATTTGACTGCCTCATTGGTCGTGATGGTTGCGGGTGCGACTGCCGGTCGGGAGGTCCCGGGTTCGATTCCCGGGTCGAACAGTATAAAAAAATTCTAATTTAGATTTTCTAGTAGTGGTTCGGAGTCTGGATATGTGCCCGATGCATGGCGATACGCTCGCCACCTATTCCATATTGGGGCATAAACGTAACCGGTGAATCGTGGGAATGTTCTGCATTCCTCTGCCTACTCCTTCGGGGATTACAGGCGTGACGTTACGTAAAATTTTATAATGCATCACGAATGGTTTTTGCGAGTTGCCTTCACATCCACCCGTCTGTGTCAACTGTTTACTCTTAGTGTATATACCTCTAGGTTGCCTTGCCAACGTCGATGAAGTATGCCTCGACCGATATTCAATTCTATTATAATTTATTGATTAGTGTGTCGTGATGGCCAAGTAATTTAAATCCTGACACGCTAGTACGACTATGCTTATTCATTTATGTATTTTAAAATCCAGTTTTACTTGTAACGGTGTAGGGAGTCACCCGACGTATCGAAATATTTAGTTCGCCCTTTGTATTGTCCATTAATGGTGTACAATACAGAATAAATATATACGATAAAAAAATTATAACCAAGAATATTATGAATACATTTATAAAACTTGTAGTCTGCAAATACGCACTTATTAGTATTGCCGAATATAGGTTTAAAAATATTCTTATCAACAATGGAGCAATACAAAGTTTCACAATGACGAATACTATATTACGTAATAATAAAAATTGAACAAAAATATAGTTAAGCCTCTTTTATATTATGTTTAACAGCAATGTAACATATTATAGCATTTGATTTACTTATAAAATTTTAGCAGTACATACAAATATAGCATTCTGTGGTGTCCATCCCTTAACACAGTATAGAAGAAAGGCTCTAAATAAAGGGTAATGGATCCATATATCAAAGGTTATCTCGCTCAAATTTTAAATTAAAACAAGAAATAAAACATCCTGACCTGTGGTCAGCGTAAAATGAAAGCCACAATTCATATTTATGTGTCTGCGCGGAGATTATCTGCAGGACATATACTGGAAACACCCCTTCATGGGGGCCGATAACAGCGGTGAACTTATTAATGTTTCGTATAATGAAGTTTAATAATTACAAAGAAATAATGCATATTAATAATAAATTTGTGCTAAATATATAAAAATATAACCAAAGGTACCTTATTAGTCCCAGACATGTCCGCTTCACTGAATTCGCTAAATGTATTTTTTTTGTGACAAAAATTATTATTACAATTATGAAATTATAACCTATGAAGATTGAAGTGATAATTATAAATGGCTACTTGACCTTCAGAAAGAATAAAACGCTTTGAATATATTAAAAATAATAACTATTAAATCAGAAATGTCTAGGTACATAATTTGCAATTAAATTTGAATCACTTCAAAACACAGATTTGACAAATAGCCTAGTATTATTGGAGGATATTAATACGAACTTACTTCTTTCGAAATACGTATGATCTCACATTTCAAGTGTTTTGGATCGTGTTTCTGTTACCTGTCCTTTGAGTGATGTGGGTCGGAGCACGTTTGCGTGTAAGGGCCAAGGGCCTCGGCAGCAATAGCGGCGGGTCGAGGGTCGCACGGCATGGGGCGAACGTGTTGCGTCCACCGCTAATCGAATTTACGCCGATTGTATTACCGGATGTACCCGCGCCGGGGTTACCGGAGAGGTGTTACGAAATGTTACAATCGATTACCAAATTTTAGAGGTTCTTAGTGATAAAAACCTATTATTTCAATATTTTTCTATTATAGCATAGTCTGTTAATATATTTTCTTATTATGTATATGATGTAACATCACGCCTGTAAGGGGTAGGCAGAGGAGTGTAGTACACTCGTACGATTCATCGGTTACGTTAAGGTCCTACTATAATAGGTGGCGAGTCTTCAGCCATACAACGGGATTTGAACCTGATTTGTACGGGAGTTCTTATATAGTTTAATGAAAGTATCGGTTAATCTAGTGTTTGTGGGATCTCGGTCCAATGCCACATGCTTAGTGTAACTGCTTAACGTACAACAACAACTACAAAGATATGTAGTAATAATTCAGCAAGCGTCCACACACTGACATTTGGCGAACTAGGCTGGGTTTGTACAATAACACTCATATAGTTTTTTGTACTAAAATGTTGATTAAACGTATAGTAATTGTCTCAAACAGCCAAGACTCATTTTCGAATTTGAACTGCAAACCCCCGGAGTGGAAATTTATTCTTAACCAATACCATATTTGTATACAATTACGCTCATATAATTTCATGTTTCATCAACTTTGTCGTTTCCAGAAACATGTCGTTTCATTAAAATGTCACACCAGTGTAAGTATGTAAATGAGTTACCGACGTTTCCAATTTCGCACACCGCGACGCAAACCGTCGAGATGTGTCGCAAAATAATCAGTCCAATGGAAGCCTTATAATGAATGGATGATTGTACAATACACTTTAGCTTATTACTGAAATCCCTCAAGCTTTAATGGAACCTTCAGGTACTACGGTTTTACGTTGTAATGCTATTCGCTTGTGCGATTAGCACAGTCGGATGGCGGAAATAGTCGGATTTATATACACTGTTGTGTTAATTTTCCGCTCTTGTGGAGGAGAACAGCTATTTAATTGCTAATTAATTAAACGTCACAAAACAAGTCTGAAATGGGAAATTGCAGTTACAACAAATTAAATGATAGATTAAAATATCACTCGTTTCCAGTTTCCGACGTCACACTTACCCTCTCTGCCCCTACCGACTGTCTACCATTTATTTAAACTCAATCGTCCCCTGTCTCCCCTTTGTGAGGCAGATAGCCGTGTTACCTGTCTACATAACTATATTTGTCATTTATGTAGTGCGGCTGCAAATAGGGGACAGGTTTACGTCTTGGAAACATTCGCTCTAGAACCTTCCACGATAATTTATTGTTAAATGAGCAATTTCTAAAACCGTCTATTTTTGTTTCATGTTATGAACATTGCGAGCACTTTTATTAGATTTTCTTTAATTGGAAAATTAATTAAACCCTTTGTATCGTTTATTTTAATTACTTGGATTTGTGGCGTCGATTGTAGATAGGTAGTAGGTACTCATGACAATTGGATTGTGAGTTAGAGGCTTTAGGCGTGACGACTTATTTATGTATTCGTTATTGTAATAGGTTTAGCGTCTATTTTGCGGTCAATCTTTTTTCTAAATAACGTTGATAATTTCGATATTTTAATAACATTATCCCGACATGGAATTACTTTAAAACTATTATCGCTTATATCCTAACCATGTATGTATTAAACTTTTGTTGATATTGTGTGCAAAAATAAATCCAAAAAGGAATTGAGTACGGAGTAACACAAGCGTTGGATACAGAATTTAATATCCCTTTCGGAATACTAACATAAGTCGTAGCGCTTTTAGTGTAGGTATTCACGAATAAGCCTCGGGAACACATTTGCATGAGAAATACTACACCGCGCATATCTCGCCCTGCACCGCTATATTTGAAGCTGCAAATGCTCACAAGATGAAATAGCCTTCCGTTGCTGGCGGGTACGAAATATATTATCTGTATATCGTTTATTATTAACGCTATAAGTTTCTCAACATGGCACCACTAAAAGATAGTCTTTTGTGACTCGTATTTTAGCACAGTCACCTCAATTTCATTGTCTTCATCGCGATGCCTGATACTTTACGCCCTGGTGGTCGTCAACTTTGTTTTACACTCTACACACTCTAGATGGCGTTGTATGCATTTCTGAAATTTTATTAACTGATACGACATTGAGACAATAATATTTTTTTTTCATAAAAATTCATATTGATATACACAATAATTTTACAAATATGTCAAACTTACAACGCAAAGTGTCTTGGAGAAAATTTATTTATTATGTAGCTAGTGACCTTGAATTCCATATTATGATATTTAATTATTTAATCTGACCGGCGCTGTAAAAGACTTAAAAAAATATTATTTCAAGAAATAATCCAAAAATATTATTACTCGTTATTTCACAAGGTGACTAAAACCTCTTGAAAATATGTATTTATTCATATAAAATGATATTATACTTGAAAACTTGTATTTATTCA
>DWEI01002926.1:0-13521 GCA_018245875.1 Mysoria ambigua | reverse complement strand
AGGAAGGCAGAGGATCGAGCATCGTGGCACGCTCTGGGGGAGGCCTATGTTCAGCAGTGGACAGCTATAGGCTGATGTTGATGATGATGATGATGATGACGACACAAAAGACTACGTAATAAAGCTTGCAGAGGTTACAAGTCGTGGCATTCCCTAATTCTGTTATCAATCGTTATTTGTGTTATCATGCGTTAGGATAATAAATAACAGTGGAGGCAAACGGAGCGAACACATATATTAATTAGTTTGAATGTAATCAATCAGTCAATCAGTCACAAATACTAGACGTCTGTTTGTCGTTTACTCGATTCGTTTTGTTAACGTTCATATGTTTTATTTCATCACAAACATCCTGGTTCGTTGTTTTGGGGTAATGTATATTGAAAGACGTATCCTGTGTTAAAATGTGTTGATAAAAAATTAATTCATTACAATTATTAGCCAGATTAAATGAAGTGCTGGACATAGACCTCCCTTGAGGGGTTTTTAGGAAGTTGAAGTTTAAAAAAACCCAATAACACTGACCGACCCAGGAATCGAACCGAGAACCTCTAGCTCAGTGTTTGCACTTGTAACTATGTATTAATCCAATGCGGTAGCTGTTCATAGCAGTAATTTTTTAACGCTTGAGCTCAGTCTGTTATGACCTTTATATTGGTGCAATGGACAAATTACAAAAAAAAAATGAGAAATTGTTACTTATGCAAACCTCGTAGATAACCAATTAATAACAAGTGTATCTTGCGATAACTCAAAACTTAAACACAAGGTCATGTTATCTTGGACAAGTCGGTGTGTGTTTATACACTCAGTCATGCAACAAACATTGGAGCTTATCGCACAAATATATAAACTGGATGCAAATCGAATTCACAAGCCCGCCACCGGCGGCTCAGCTGCTGAGTTCAGTAACACTTCATTATATAGATGTCATGTCTGGCCGGTACGATAAGAATGATTTATACTTTGTTGGTATTAGTTCAGTCATTAAAGGGATAGGTTGGAAGATGTTTTATTAATTAGATATTGTTTATTTTTATTTATGTAATTTTAAATATTTTAATGAATGTCACCGTGATATCACATTTAACCATAATATGACGCCATTACGTTTACTGTCGATCGGAATTCTTATTGTCTTAGAGAAATATTCAATTGGAAATCTACTACGATTTTCCTAATGGAAAATCTTAAAGCTGATACTATGTTTCTCATAACAACAAAGTATTTCAGATTTTGATTTGAAAAAGTTAACGATCGGAGCTAATTAAAAATGTTCGTAATTCTAAAGTTCTTTTTACATTAATTAATTTTTTAATTAAGCTACACAGAGATCAGGAGTGCCAAGCATGTCTTACAGACGTGTAGGGAGTCATTAAAATATAATAATTATTATTGATTAATCTTGACTGCTTCGTTGGTCATGTTGGTTGCATGTGCGACTGCTGATCGGAAGGTCCCGGGTTCGATTCTCGGGTCAAACACTACAAAATTGTTTAATTTAAATATCCTAGTAGAGGTTCGGAGTCTGTATATATGCTCGATGCATGACAACAGGCTCACCATATTCCATAGTAGGACGTAAACATAACTAGTGAAACGCGGGAATGTTCTGCATTCCTCTGCCTACCTCTTCGGCGATTACAGGCGTGACGTTACTAATAATCTATTAATTGTTTCAGATAAACGCATGTAGCGCTCAGCGTGTCCACATAACGTCAGTGGAGTTGGCGACAAGTGCTATAAATGTTCTGGTGAAGTGATGAGCGCGTGGGGGCGACCAACACAAATGAAGCGACGCAGATCGCTGGCCACAGACGCGCCGTGAATCAACATGTTCGTCACCACCGTTTGGCTCGTCACTGGATATGTCACGCTCGGTAAGCCGTTATTCGGACACTCCTGGCGGCCTGGTACGTCTAAGCGTACCGGTGCAACAAAACCACATGACGTAGACAAACACATTTACGTTTATGTAGAGCCAATTCGTTTATGGTAAGCATAAGCGAATATATCCTCGGGCTCAGACAAAATACTTTTCCGTGAGCGTTAACGCTAAACGCTAACTTTATAATAAGTATTTTTTCTAAGCCCACAGGTGCGATACCTTGTTTACATGGATATTCTGATATACATATTAATATAATATATGACATGATTGTGGTGCTTTCAATGTGTAGTTAAGCGCATCGAATATGATATTTCTAGTTTATCACTAATTAATCAATTGTTTGAATGCCTCGTGGGTAGTGCTGGTTGCCGCGCGACCGTCGATCGAGAGGTCCTGAGTTCGAATTCCTTGTCGGACACTATCGGATTTTTCTAACTTAGAATTTTTAGTAGTAGATCGGAGTCTGAATATGCGCCCGATGTACGGCAATCGGCTCAACACCTTTTCCGTAGTGGGCATACTTCTCAGAGATTAAAGGCTTAATATTTTGAAATCAATTGTTCTGCCTACAGATAGCTTTAATTCGTTATACCGTAACTTGAAAGCACTAGAATCAGGTCGCCTCAACGCCCCTAGGGATACTATCTAAGCCTATTTTAAATTGAAACGTGAAAGTGCCCTTACGATACTAAGCCTATCGCGGTCCGGAACATAAGATCATCACAATACATCACACGCTCTACACTGAGGGTTATTTTGTTCACTTAAATGGATCTCCAAAATGGGTGGCGCAGCGTTGTTCAGTAATAAATATAGTGGGTTTTGTAGCCAAATGATTCCTTTCTTGGATAGCTTTTGTATAGACCTATAGACTTGCCAGAACATGTTATACATATATTGTTGACTGTGTATTATGGGCTCACTCCAGTTAATCGCATGCTGGAAAGAAATGTTATTAAGTAGAAAAACATTGGGCATTTATAATATAACAAGTTACAAGAGAATCGCTACCTGAAGTATTAACTATCTAAATCAAATTCCTTGTAAAACATTTTACGAAAATAGAATAAATGTATTACATTTATTCAGTAATAGGTATTGATAATTGAATTTTCAGAATTGGCTTCAAGTGTATTGAGTAATACGTAGAGATAAAATACTCAGTAATTTTCGAGCAAATAAACCTGACAACTAGTACACGAACACCAATAATACAGAATACAAACAGTTACTAGAATAAATGTACTGAACTCCGATCGCGTTTTATAAGAAACTAATGCTCCATGAAACAGGAAACGGCTCCGTCACATTTTTCTAAGCTCACCCGTACATAGATGCGGTTTACGATTCGCGTCCCATGTGTGTTAGAATTCCATGGGGCATTAGACGTTCTTAGAAAGTACTAAGGCACAAGAAATCGCCAGCAGGTCTAGGCTAGCGTTCCCGTATGTGGCACACGTATCCAGAGTCCGTTCTGTAAACACGTACATATGTATGTATGCACACGTGGATAGACAGTTTTTCTATGATCCCTGTATCCTTCCCACTCATATATATGACAGCGGGTGAGCAAGAGCGGGATACAAGACGCGTACACATTGAAAACCTAGAATCGATGTGTTTCGATATTAGAACGTTTGCGTGTGATATTCGGTCACGTTTGCACTTACGCGCGAGATGCTGGTGCGAAAGAGATGGAAGCGTCGCGTGGTGTGACAATACTGTCACGATGGTATGTACTAAGGTCACACGAGAGCGTGGATATATCCAACTCATGTGTAGCGAGATTCGCGGTATTAGGAGATCATGACAGAATTGAAATAGCTCTGCGTATAGGAAGTAGTCGGACATCCTTACAACTTAGTAGTCGTCAGTTTAATGCCATCGTATTTATTGCACGTTAATTTTGTTATTCTAATTGCTCAATTCGTTGGGCTGTAATTAATGCAAAATTGAATTTTTATGACTCAATAAACATACTGGTGTTTATCGAGCAAATGAGAGTATTCTCTTTGAGAGATGTTGAAAATGAACGTAATTAATTTAGGCCCTTGTACATCTTAAATTAGAGATGTTTTTAACAAAACATGTATGTGAACAGAGTTATTAAGAAACATTTTATTATAGACACATAATAGGATTTTAAATTCTTGCAATTTAATTTTTTAGAGAGTTTAAATGGCTACTTAGTTGGAGATGATCGATTCGAATGTTGTCGGGGGCTAAATTGCGCATAATTATATCTGTTGCTTTACATTAAAAACTAATATTTATAGCTTGTCTAGTCGTAAGATTACCTATATAAGTTTGTATTAAAATATTCGCATAATTAATTTTAATCAAGTTATAGACATAAGCCCTCATTTGAGGCCTCTGTCCAGCAGTGGACCACAATAGGCTGATGATGATGATTTTTAATATCGAAGAATAGTTTTTTTCTACATTAAAATGAAATAACTGGATGGAAGTTGCTCCAAATTTTTTATTAAGTATTATTATTTACGTAGGTATTAAGGAAAATTATACGATATTGTAGTATTGTAGAGAAAAATGTAAGTTGAATTATTAGTAAATGATATTATATTAACATATTTCACTACACCGTTGCTGTACGTCATTTAGAGGGTAGGCACAGAGCACCGACTCTCAAATATATGAAGTGTCGTAAATTTCGTCTTCTATAATTCTCATTCCCTTAATTTTGACGAGGCAGCTAGCGTCGGACCTATTTGTTTCAGATAGCCTTGGTCCCCCTCCGATTCATCGTTCAACATTCGCATCGAATGTCTGCTTGGTCATAAAACATTACATTTATTATAGGTACCAATTAAATGAGTGTAGTTGCTGTATAAAACACAGGAGATAGAGACAAGTCTTAGGTACAGTGCACTGAAAAACTCTACAAACAATTGAGATTTAGCAATCATTAGAAATGTTATACATTTATTTATTTATTTTATCGCCTGCCCCGTTGGTGAGGTGTTTGCGAGTAAGGAACGTAATGTAACAATTGATTGTTGAATGCCTGTTCTGCAGTGTGTAGCACGGACAATGTACCTGCATCCATTAGACGTATGTAACAGCCAGTTCAATAGGTACAGTGTAAATCAAATGTTTGTCGAGAAATCGTATCGACGTATAGTGAATTTTAACATGAACATATAGTTCTCTGTCGGCTACTAAACAATTCATCGTTGTATTTTAGGCTATCTAGGATTTTAAGATTTTAAAGAAGGCTTATATTCAGGGAAGTCAGATCTTAAATTAATCTAAGGATAAAATGCAAAGTTCTTGTTATGTTTAATAAATTTTCTATTCTAAATAACGGTGTAAAAATAATTCTTGAATAATAACTCTATTAGCTTAACATTTACTAAAGCACCGTACTCTACTGCATCTCAGATCCATAAAATAACGTTGTCGTTATATCGGTGATTTCAATCGGTGTTGTGACTAAACAATGAATATTCAGCTTTATCAATCATTAACAAAACCTTAGCTAATATATCAAAACATCCGATCTAGATATTGGTCTGTGCTCAAAAATCAATCAATCCTGATTTGTTGTATGCAAAGCTCTTAACGCCAACACAGTCTATCATATGTTTGTAATCGCCCATTTAATCAGATGTGATCAATTTGTATTCGCGATTGTCTTACTGGCGTTCGCTACGAAAATAAAGCGTATAATCTGTAATACCGCAATAATTAATGTAAGGTAACTTCACGCCTGTATAATCTCCGAAGAGGGGAGCTAGAGGAGTGCAGAACACTCCCACGTTTCACCAGTTAAGTTTACGTCCCAATATGGAATAGGTGGAGAGCCTATTGCCATGCATCGGGCACATATCCAGACTCCGAGCCACTACTACAAAATCTAAATTAGAAAATTTAGGAGGCCCCCGGAATCGAACCCGGAACCTACCGATCGGTACTCGCTCTTGCAAACAACACGATCAACGAGGCAGCCATTTAATTAGGTTATAATTTATCTTGCTTTGAATGAATACGGATACGTAAACAAATCATTTAATAATATTAACTTGTTAAGGGAAGGATCATTATCAATTTCTTTTTCATCGTCAACGCTCTTCCCAAACATTGATAAACATTGCCTCCAATTAAAGTTGAGGAAATGTCTTGAGAAAGTTTATGTGCGTTGATTAATAGATAATCTTTGAATGGTACAATATTAGTTGTATGAACATAAATTGCCGCTGCCATCCATCTATAAACATCATTAATACATTGCCAATGAACGTGTAGGTACAGAATTATTAGTATCATTTTAACCAAATTATATATCAGATACCATGTAATAAGACTAAATAATACATCAAATACCATGTAATAAGACTGATAGCTTAGTAAATATATTAATACTAAGAACGCTGTGGCTGTTAATATACATTATTCGTATTATTAGAGATTCCTATTAATACATATTAGAGAAAATATAGCCATCGTGTTTTGTTTAAGGCGAATCTTGTTCCTGTGGTCAAACATTGTTTATTACAATGTTAAGCAGTTCAGCAAGATATACACCAACAAAAACAAAATACGATACTGTTCTCATTAACTGTAAATTACGAATTTTGAGATTAGTCAATTTAGTTCAACGCAGTTTTTGCACCAACTTTGAATGTGATATGCGATAAAGTCTATGAAATATGATTTTTACGTTTGACCATCATGATCAGTCTGTTATAGTCTGCAGGACGGAGGCCTTATCTGAGGGGTTAGGTGAGCACGCGACATGGGGGTCATGGAAGTTTTCACGCGTACGAGTAGAAAATGATCATGTTAGCCGTCTAATGTTAAATTAGGGCTCTATTGTCCCGTCGTTTCCAAAGCTTGCTGAACATGCTTCAATTATTCCAGCAACTTCTAGACAGACCTATGACCCAGACTAAATATTATATTATTATTTCTAACAAAAGTATAAAACGCGAATGGTAAATATTACATATTTTTCTCAAGGATAGTATTTCTTTCGTTTACAAGAAAGCATTAATATTAAACTACAGTTAATTATGTATACCGATATTTACTGTTTTTATTATTTTGTTTTTCTGCGAAGTTCCTTAAAACATGACCTCTGTCAGTGAAAGAAGCGGCAAGGTCAGCGAGTTATTCTTTTTTGCGCTCGTAAGCGGGGCTACCATCGGTTCTCTGAGTTACGATCGTTAAAGCCTGTTGTATGAAATAAGGAACTTGTTCAAAAACGGAGTAAATTTTTAATTACGTACACAGTTATATCATTTTGTAGTCCACGTTACGAAATTCTCGGTGTTCACGACAATAAAATCATAAAATAAATGAAAATATGAAAACAAACGACTGTATATTTTGTGCTCCCCTTACACCAATTCCATGAACATCTTATATAAGTAATTAGGTACTTTTTTCATTAATATATTTTTGTACTTCAGCCACCACCAGACGGTAATTAAGGAATAAGGCGGACTAACGAGTATTTGTCAGGGATAGCAACGATTCCCTCGTGGATCTTGACACAATATTAAGGTGAAAGACTTCAGCCCCATAAAATATCGACAATAAGTTATAACAGTCACCTTTCAACAATCAGACTAATAATATAATTATTGCTTCTACTTCAACAAATATCTGAAATGAAAAGCAAAAGCTTTTTGTATTTATTAAGTGCCTTTGAAGTTCGAATATTCATTGGAAAATGAAGTTCAAAAGTCGTTCAAAACTTGACTTCTGAAGGTATAAGTTTCAAAACTTCTAATAATCATGTTTATGAAACATATCCGAAAAAAGTATAACTTGTTAGCTTAACGTATGTATTTGAGAAAATAATTCTTGTTTTATAATAACAGATAACTGTATTTAGCGTATGTATGTTTAAAGAATACATATGTAAAATATATCAAAGAGTACACTATGTATTTTAGTTATATATGTTGAAACGTTTTACATTCCTCTGTCAACCTTTTCGAGGATAACAGGCGTGATGTTACGTTTAGTTATATACGTTTCTTCAAAACCAACCACCCTGAATTAAACTTACTCGCATCGCCGATTTATTATTAAAAGTAATTTGAAACTGTCAAAATTATATTTTGGCGTGTTTAGTGTTCACGAAACTTAAAATATCGAGTTTCAACATTTCATTCCGAATCAGATACATTAATACTTTTATGTTGTTTTATGCCAAAACATTATTGGCACCGTTTTTTTTTTATTCTGCCAACCCTGCCCTTGATGTTCACTTACTTCCATCTGGTGTCCGATTTTACCTTTGGAACTCGTTAAATTATTATTTTAAACGAACGGATACAAAATTTCACATACGGCCATTCGACAGGGCTACGTTGATTGCGACGTGAAGGTGAACAGGGCTATGAATATTTAAATGGCATCGATATCAAAACGATTTGATATTGAGTTTCATTTATATTTCTTAAAATAGAGTGAATATGGCTCTTGATCAGTGCATAAAATGACTTTAAAGAATTACACATTGAATTACACATTCTAGTATTTTAGAATTCAACTACTTTGGGTATCGAGAGGCTTATTAGGTCCAAATCCTGACAGGTACCCGGCTATATATAATTATTAACTTTTTTTAAATTTTAACTATCCCTTGCTGCGATATTTGAAGAGTAACTGCAAAACTTCAAGGTCTCATGTGCATGTGACATTTGCTAACCCACGGCTACCGTGAACGGCTGTGGCCTTAACCCTACTCACTCGAGAGGAGACTCAGCTTCAAGAGAGCAACATTAATAGTGATTAATGATTGATTTTTGACAGCGACAAGTTTACATTAATGAATAACTTGTAATGTAAACTTGCGAATTAAGAAATAAAAAAATGAAGTAGAAATGTCGATTAAGGAATAAGGAACTTTCAATAGGAATAAGTTTTCCATGTTAAATAAACAATTTAAATTATCTATACGATCACAGATATTAACTATTGGTCTGCCTATCTGCAGTATTCTGCAGAAATCAAAATCAGAAAACTTTTAGTAGTGTTCGACCCGGAAATCGATCCCAGGACCTCCCAATCGGCAGTCGCACATGCAACCAACACGACCCGACGCCCGACAAAGCAGTCGATATAGCTGTAACAAAACTCCTTTTATGCATCCAGTTCGTTTCTCAGCTTTTTGAGAATTACCGAGTGCATAGTCCATTGTTGATCGTTTTGGTTGCAAACGCGACTGTTCAAATCAGTTCAAACTGGGGTTCAAAATCAGGGGTCGGGTACTATTATTTCGGATCGGGATTAAACTTTTTATAATTTAAATTATGTTATAGTTGTTTGGAGTCTGTAAATGTTCAAAGTGTATGGCAATAGGCTCTCCACCTATTGTATAGTAGGACCAAAACGTTACAGGTGAAACAGCAGAAACGTCCAACCAGTCATATTTTACACACTTGGAAATGACTAAATGTACCTAAAATGTCTTCAAGACTAGTTTCCAGTTGGTACTCCGGATTTTTTTTAAAAGTATATTTTATAAAAATCCATTGGAAAAGTTATCTTTATACTTTTAAGTCCAAATTTCTAATAAGGCCCGAGTGAAGCGATGAAATATCAAAAGTTCAGGTTTATGACCCAATATATTAATTCAATCCATTTAAACTTTTAAATTTATAATGGCTGTACCTAATTTAAAAGATGAAACTATCTATGGCCTCTTATCTATGTAAAATACATGGATACATATGATGACATGAAGTAACTAAACATAACATGAAGTGTTAAAATCTACACGGTCACACATGGATAAATGTATGAAAGTGTACTCTTAGGCATTTCACAAATATGTAGGCACTGTTGTGTACTCATTTATGGCCTTACTTCATTGTTTTGTTTGGAATCCGGGTTCAATACCCAATAGTGCCGAATACGTTTAAAGTTACAATTCGTGCGTGGAATGTTTAAAATCCCTCAGCGAGAAACGGTTAACTTACACACAACGCTTGAGATGCAAGAATCCGTGTGGTTCCCAATATTTCTTCGCATTATTGAACGACTCGCCTGGTTGAAAACGCACTAATTGACGGTGATTTGACGAGTTCATAAATTTATGAACTTGTAATTACAATATTTCGAGTCAATTTACCAACGGCTCTGCCAAATTAGTCCGTGATATTTTTCTTAATACATCTCGAATGTAATATCATCATTAGCATAAGTCCACGGCAGGATATAGACTTCTTTGAGGGCTTTTTGGACCTAATACCGAACCGGACGGACGAATGCAGAACAAGGCTTCTCGAACCCGCTACGCTACTGACCAATTGCGAACACGAAATTCAATCATCCAATCGTATCCGAATTCAAGTAACTCTAATTCAAACACATAAGTGTTTGTGCTTATCGTATAAATGTCTCACTCGGCTCACCGTTAAGGATGATTAATAACTGGACGATCAGGTCCTTTAGATACGGCCGGGCATTATCACAAACGATATATACGTGACGTAAACTCCGGCCGGCCCTCGAATAGATAATACGAGGGATTAGAGCCATATTTTCATAAATGTTTAACGCTTATGGGTATTTCTCATCAAATTGCGAAATTTGAGTCCCGAGTCATTGGTGCCGAATCATAAGCATTATATACGCGAGTCTTTTTTTAATTTAATTCATGCTGTCTAAAACTACTTCTGTTTAAAAAGATAACATTGCCACTTAAGAAAAAAAAAGATATGGCCACTTTGTCACAGTGAAAGTCATTCCCTCACCTTGTCCCTTAGTACAAAAATATTACTAAAATGCCTCTTTAACGGAAATATATCAAAATTTCTCATTAATGAAGTATAGCAAATAAATTAGAGAAATGTGTTTTATAGTATAGCAAAACTTTCATTTTACAACGACAAATTTATAAAAAAGATAATTCGATTTTAAATATGTCCCGCCAAATAAAATCATGATAAATATTTAATATAAATATTAAATATTTATCATGTAACGATACTGCACGTCCAGTCCAGTGTGTCCAGTGTGGGGATTATGGGCATAAACCGTCCGTGGAGGCCATGTTCAGCGGTGGACTGATGATAAGCTGACGATGATGGTGATGAAACGATATGGACGGCCTAATGTAGGACATTTTCTAACATTTTTAGCACGCGGTTGCCTACTAAAAAAATAGAAATGTTGAAGACGTTCAATCAAAATCAGGTATGTTTAGTGATGCTCATTATATTTCATCACAAAACACAACAAACAGCCTGTGACCTTATTTCCCTCCGCGATTAAATGAAACCACACTGAAACTCTTCATATTAAAAGTGTCGACAAAGAAGCAAGTTATTTACCGGTCGCGTTTAAAATTTTTGTACTAGGGCCGCAAAGTGTAGAACGAGTTCGGAATGTTACTGGGGCATGTCTTTGTTATGAACTTTACCCGTTTAGTTGTCCTCGCTTTATTTTCCTTTTGGTTTCATGTAAACACATACATACATATGTACGGCACATATAATGAATAATTTCTGTGATCTTATGAATTGATGAATGTAGTGTTCTAGGCTGTGTTTCCAATCTGGGAAATTATGTAATTTTCTGTTGCACACTATGGAACGTTACGTGTGCCAGTAATCTGTATTTGTAATAACACACACATGTTTAAGCATACAAACACACACACACACACACACACACAGCTCATATAGAGAGTGAACATTTCACTTTTCGTGACGCCATACATTTCTCTACCCAGTAACTTACTCTGCAACAGCAAGTAAAGATTATTTTAAATATAATTGTATTATTCCTAAGAAGTGTACAAACATTGACAATATAATTAACAAACAATTGATATAAAGTGCATTACTTTAATTTCAAAACGAAATAAAAAATGTTTCAGTTCCTTTTATCTTATTCTTTACGCAATAAAATCTCTGCAACCTCATCGTAAATAGTGACGCATACTAGGAATCCACGGACAGGTGAAGATAAAATAAAGATGTTCGTGAAATTTAGAAGTCTGAATATTTCACGTTACGTCCACTTACATACGTCAGATGAATCACTCACAGGTGAAAATCGGTGCTCACAGACTCACGCGAATTTTTTTCGCCCTCATTGTAATCGCAACTCTAAATCAATGCCACGACGCACTAGAATAGCTTGATAACAACATAAGAAGCGTTCTCCTAGATTTTCCGTGACAGTCCAAGCAATATACACCCTTGTATGGTATAAGTAGGATAGTTTTTTCTTCGTAATATTGCACACTAGAGCTCCGTACGAGTTCTGCGGCTCTGGTACTCTTGAACGCACACACATCGCACCGGCTCGATTCTCATTCCATACATTAAGGTCACATAGGCTCACATGCAGCTGTGTCTTCCCTCTCTTTCTGACGCGATGTTGTTTCGTATGTGTGACAAGGCCGTCCGTCTGCGGTCGCGCCCACGTCTAGACGCCGGTGAACTTTCGCGGACACCCGAGTACTGAGAAGTTGTGATAAGTAACAAAACGCACCAGTTTCTATTCGATTGCCTACATACGTTACACTGAAATTAATTTTAAAGTATCTTGTTTATGTCAAGTATGTAAAATTATTGGCGCATGTGAATATCTTAAAGTTGATTTTCAACAAGATTTTTTTGCTAAAACATTTTCATTTATTATGTTTTTATTAGTTTTGTCGATGTATTCTATGAAGATCAAAGGCTTTTACTAAAATTTTATTTGCCTCGGAAAAGGACCTAATATGTATTTAGCGGCTGTAATTTACATCGTTGTTCTGTTCGGACGTCAAATTTGATTTGATGAAACCTTGCGATATAAAATGTACTAATGAAATAATTATCATAAAAAAAATGAAGCGTAGTCTGTTTTTCTGACTTTGATGGCGGTACCTTGGGTCATTTTGTTGGTGTCGGGCCCATTTTATTTTTCTGTACACTCGGACAACTCGTAATAATCATAGACATCACAAAAATAACAACAGTCTTTAAAATAAAATACAAAAAAAATGAGAAAATCTTCTAAATAAAAGAAAAAAGTGCTGAACGGTATTTTTATACAAAGTATTTCCCCGAGGATAACGAACAATGAGTTTTGGCGCTCTAAACTTAGCAGCGTGCAATTTCACGGAAATCGTGTTCGAATGCGGTATAATTTTATTTTATTTAAAAGTTACACCAACATAATTCATACTGTCAAAGATACTATACACTAATAACATGGTTAATTTTTCACACAAGTGTCACCACAATTATAGGTTTAAACGACATGTATAAAAGGAGTCCAACTTACAAGATATAACTATTAACAGCATTGACAAACAAAACAAATAATGTGCCTTATGTTAAAATTGAAGCAACACGAGAAAACTACAAACAAATAAATTTCCATAATAATAATAAAAAATAATAATAACAAACATATAATATTTAATAAAACCTATTTGTGTTATATAGATGCTAGACATTATGTTGAATGTCTCGTTAGTCGAGTGGTTGCGAACGCGACTGAGCGCGCGAGTGGTCCCGGCTTCGACCCTCGGGTCGCCTATTATTTTTGTAACTTGGTATTTCTAGTAATAGCTTGGAAAAACGTAACTTCACGCCTGTAATCCCCGAAGGGGTAGGCAGAGGAATGCAGAACATTCCCACGATTCACCGGTT
>DWEI01002925.1:0-13521 GCA_018245875.1 Mysoria ambigua | reverse complement strand
AACCGGTGAATCGTGGGAATGTTCTGCATTCCTCTGCCTACCCCTTCGGGGATTACAGGCGTGAAGTTACGTATAATTTATAAATAAATCAAACTTCAGGATGAGATATACTATGGTATATTAAATATAAGAATTTATATATTTATACTGTACACATCAGGTCTTATATATTTTTTACAAATAATAAAGATGCTTTTTCGTGGATACATATTTTTTAACTTAATGTATAACGTATTTATTATCTGTACTTAGTTAACAATGTTTGGCATAGTCAAGATTACTGATAAATTGTAATATTATATAACATAAAGTAAAATTTCAGAGGAGATGTCGATACTGTTGTAATATGATTTGCTTCAGGATAATAAATTAAATTAACACGTTACAATTATAGTTTTATTTTATTTTTATTTCGCAATGATATGTTTTATGAAATATTATATAAATATATTGATTGTGTACTTTTGTTACAATCAATCATTATAACCTACAATGTGCGCGTAACATATACCTACAATAATAATTAGGAACTATTCTATTCACTATTATACTAAACACGAATATATTGACAATAAAAGAAGTTTAATTTTATTACTAAACAGATAAATGTGGCTTCCTAACACTTCAAATTATGTTAACCGCATTATCTTATTTTAAACAAAAAAAAATATTTTTTAATAACAAAAGATGTTTGATTAATTCATGTAGCGTTCAATCCTTAAATATCGGAATTATCCTACACATGTTTGACATTACATATTTTTGATATTAAACATGATCCATTATACGACTACCAAACTTTAAAAGATATATATTTTTATCACCATAACTAAGTAGGGTTACAGTAGTACAATTTTTAAACGTGATACATTTTATATTATTCTATGTATTTTAGAACTTACGATTTTAAAAGGCTAGCTTTATTTCCATAAATGACATATTTAATATAAGTATGAAAAATAACATCAGATCATTAATTAAATAAAAAATTGTATATCATCAATTTGTTTCAATTTATCCATTTTATTATAATTAATTGACATAATTTTTATAGCAACTGATTATAAAAGGCTTTACATTACAATTCGTAGATATTCACCATATATACTAATATTTTCATGTCTTATGGCGGGAACGTAACTGTCAAAGAATTAGTAGATTGTTAGGTACTGGGTAACCAAAGAAATGCAGAATCATCAACAAAATAATACGACACTGTTCAAGTATCAGTCAACGTTTCAAAACACAGTTAAATATTTAACCAGCTTGATTAAGTCTTTGGCAGATTTATCCGCACTTTATAATTTGAAATAGCAAATACGTTTCATCTGTAGTTGCGTTAACTGCAGATGACGCATAGATAAAAGGAAATCTAAATCGTTATATATTGTTTATCGGCAGTCAAACATGCGCTGCAGTCTCTAAGAACCGGTTAAATGTGCGCGTAGCACAAAGTATACTGAGCAACAAAGCTGTATTCAGCGGCACATAGGAAGGTGCGCCACTTGACTGCCGGACTTGCTTTAGCACCTAGTCCTAACGAAAGCTAACTCCAATTGGACCAGTCGCTACACCCGCAGCCCTCCAAGCCATTGTCGTATTTGCTAGACCCGTTGACAGTTTTAACATCTGGAAGGTAGGTGTAGAATACTTCGCAGAAAGCAGAGTCGTCTCGCGGTAATTCGTAGTCGACGTGTTTCGCCGCGAGCCACGCCGCTCCCATAGCGCTCGATACACGGAGGCGCACTAGTTCTAGCTTTTGTTTCACCTGAAATTATTAGTTTGATGATACATCATATTACATGTTTTGTACTAATTTATTTGGAGCACAGCCGAAATTATAATACAGTGCAACCTTAATATAAAGACCCTCTATTTAGCGATTCCTTTTAATTAACAAATTTTTCGAAGTCCCGAAGAACTACAAGTAAAAGCTAATATGAAATACGTCTTTACAGTATCACTTACTAATACTTTTATCAATACCTTTTTTATAACGAATTTTCAATCATTACACAATATGTATGAAAAGAAAGTATAATTTACGTATATTTGACGAATTTCGGTAAATTAACCTTTACGTAACGAATTTTGCCAGTTATTTACACTCTATCATACTATATGTAATGATGTCTCTGTAGGTTAAGGCATGTCAAATTTTTCGTAACACAAAGAACAGTGTTTTCGTTAAAATGTGTTACCATTTATTTGTAATAATCGTACGCTATAACAGGGTAAGCAGATTAATTAGTGCCTACGTAAAATTGAGATTAACAAACAATCTCTTTTTGCCCCGTAAAAGCGATTTGTAGATTATGTTAACGTCTTTGTAAAAAAATATTTGGTTTAACGAAAGAAAATTTTCTAATTCCCTTCTGTTTCGTTATAATAAGGTTGCACCGTATATAAAGAATGTATGCACATAATAATAAAGTGAGGGACCTCCGGCATGATGCATATGTATGTATTAAAAAAGTACATATTTTCCACGGGAATGTATGTTTGTTAGTAGTCTGCTTTATATAGCGCAGACTGTCTTATCTGAAATCAGTCGGCGGTATTTGAAATTATTTCAATTTATCTAGGTTATTTTTATTTTAACTCCTTAAATAGAACCTCAAAAATAATCTGACATTACGATACTGAGCGCTGTTTTTGACCAAATAAAACAAGTTTCCGTAGTGTAGCGGTTACCACGCGTGCCTCACACGCACAAGGTCCCCGGTTCGATCCCGGGCGGAAACACGTTATGCAAAGTTGGAGCTTATTTTTATATAAATGAAAATCGTATTTATGCGAGTATTTTATTATTCTTCACAATTTTATGATATCATGTTATATTTTATTTTGAAATTATATAGCGCTTGAATTAGTCGTTCTATATCTTGATTGCTTTCGTTTTCTGCACAGAATATCGTTGTCATAAAGATTATATTGAATTTTTTTTCTACTATATAATTTTGTCGAGAAGTTGCGAACGCGACTGGCCATTGTGAAGCCCTAGGTTTAAACTCAGGTCGAGCGCTATTGAATTTTGTTAACTAGAATGTCTAGTTAAAATTTATAATAATGGTCTAGATTTTTACTCGGTTTATAGTAACCGGCTCACACCTTATTCCGTGGGATGTAAACATAGTTGGTGAAAAGAGCGAATGTATACACTCGTCTGCCTACCTCTTCGGAGATTAGGCGCTTAATGTAACGTTTTTCATATGTAGGTTCACTATACAATCAATTTTGCCTTACTTCTGTATTCATTTACAATTAGTGAAACCTAAGGATACGCCCCTTCAATTAACATTTAGGTCTTGTAATTAAGGTCACCCGGTTTCAATACAAACCGTCGTTCTTAATGACTTCCGAAGACACGAGAAGAAATTAATCATTTTATGCCATTGAAGCTAGCTCTTATCTGTGTGTCACATTCTTAATATATAAATAATTATAAAAATGATTACCTGTCTGTCTGCTAGTTGCTTGAGCGCGCCAGGCTTCAACGCACCCCAGCTATTCCAAACGGATCCAACACAGACAACGCGTAGAACGTTCTCGAAGCTATTCGCACCGATGTGTCCATTCTCTCCGTTGGCGCTGGTTCCGTTCTGTCCGTTAGAGCTTTGCCTGGTGTCTCCGCGTTTCGTCTCAGCCCGTTCCACCAACGCGGCCACGTGAGCCGCCAACGCTGCCCCCGCGTCGGCAAACAGATGCTGAGAGAGAGCGTCTCCATCGTCAGCTAGTGATGACAGCTTGGCTGTAAGACCTAAAAATAATGATGAATATGAACATTTAACATTTCGTACCGGAACTCTCATATTCGCATATATCTAATTCATGTATGTACATCTAGTTAATAACAAAAAATTACATTTAAAGTTGCTATTTGTGTACAGCATATTCTACATTACTGCCTCAATGCCTTAAAATGTCGTGTATGCTTCTATTATGTTTTTAGCACAAACTTGCTCATGTGCTGATATGATACTTAAACTTAAAAAAGTTCGCTTTATGATATATTATCACACTTTATCAGATAACATCAGTTCACAACTGAACGAAGCCATCTTCCAATGCGCGATCCAGCAAACCGTCTTCGACTTTGCCCATCCTATTTTTTCCCGCTCATCGTCTCATTTAGTAGGTGATTTCAATTCAGAATATACCTTCTTCACTCTAAGCAAATTTTTCACTCTAATTAAAAGTAAAAACCTAAGTAAATGTAATTTTCTAATTCACTATAAGTAAAAGTAAATTATTCACTCTAAGTCAAAGTAATAATTGGGGTACATGAAAGGAGCCGCCGCGAGCGGCGACTGTGTCTAATTAATTACACACATTGTGCCCGACGCACCTTAGACATAGCGACTAATCCTTTCACAACGATGCCTGATCACATACGATCAGCCGTCGACTCGACGAAGAAGAGCTCTAATTAGATGTGCTCACCAGCGAAGTGTGATTTGTCAAAGTGTTTATAGGCGTGCGGCAACAGATCGGCTCGGTTGTCCGCGTTGAAGTGGTCCCGCACGGCTCGCCAGAGGTGGGCGGTGTCGTGCGGGGCGGCGCGCAGCCCGTCAGCGTCGTCGAATACCATCTTCACCGCACGGTGTGCTATCCAGTAAGCTGTAACACAGTTTAGGAATATATTTTGTTTTATTGGCTGCAAAGCATTAATTATCGAGTTCGAGAGTGAATAACTCAATACACATATGAAACTCGATGTCTACGGTGATGTATTTAATGATTGTGAGTTTATGGTGATGCATTTCTTATTTCAGTGCTTCATTGTAAATAATTAAAATTTGGTAATATCAAACAACAATACAGGTATTAGAAGATCAGAAGTTATTTGTTGTCGTTGTACAGACCATCATAAAAACTTGTTTAAATTATGCTGGTCAGTTTGAGGATGCTCAACTCACTTTAAGTCCACTGATATTTTCAACAATTATACCCACAGGTATCGGAACGTATTTCTTAATACCCATCAATGCAGGGAATATTTTTGTCCGATACAAAAATTCTTAATAGACAAGAATATCCTGTGACATTATGTATAGGCCAATATAGGTATGAACACGTACTTACCGCCTCCTTCGTCACCTAAAAGGTATCCCCATCCGCCACAGCCGTATTGTTGACCATCTGGAGTGCGCAATAAAGCATTTGATCCAGTTCCTGGAGACACATAAATAATATTATGAAAGACGATAAAATACAAAAAATACATACCTACTGAGCACCGGCCCTTACAGACCAAGTCCTTAATAGCTCCACACCCCCGTTGGACACCAAACAGAATGATTAACTTTCGGGTACCAAAATATTGGAATAAGTTTACAATTTCACTAATGTCTTACTCGTTTTGATAGTCAATGTAAAAATTGCAATCCTCATTTAATTTGTCATTTATAGAAATTTTATATAAATTTCAATGCTAATTCAATTTAATTCTAATTTAAACTACTTTTTGCGTCATCTGCTAAATCAGTATACCGTTTATAATAAGCTTCAATGTGAGTCAAGTACTAACTGCAATAATCTGTTTAAATTCAAATTGAAAAAAAATAATTCAACGTTCTGATCGCACGTTTCATGAACACTGAAATTAAATTAAAAACTCATGTTATCAGCTATACAAGCTCCATTAAAGAGGAAAATGCAGAGAAGAAAAATGTAGGAAAACATTTCGTGATACTTCGACCAATCATTCTATCTGAATCGTCGTCGTATCAACTGTACTCCGTGTTCTTAATAACAAAAAACGTGTAGGTAAAAAAAAACGTATCCAATACTAGGGAGCTATAAATATTTGCTCCAAGGAATCGTAATAAGCCAGAGTCAAAGCGACAAACAAACAACAGAACGGAAATTAATTGTTAAGCACTTGTCCCGTATTTACCAATACCCCTAATAGCCGTCGACCCCTCGAAGTCAAGGCGATAGGTTATCTGGCGACCCAGTATTGAGCGCGTCCTCATTTAAACAAACTGCTCACATCCTTCGGCGTTACTATAAATATGCTACCTTCAATTTTTTAATGTTACGTGCACTTAGGGATCATCTGACCTTGGGCAATATTTCAATCGGATAGGACACTAGTTATCTTCCTGCATATCTGATGCTAAGTACTCAGTATGATCTCTTCATCGTCCCATTGTTGGAACATAGGCTGTTGGAACAACGGACTGGAGATTTCACAGGCCTTAGAAAACAATTTTTATAAACTCTCAAATGACATTTAGGTTTAAAATGCACATTTTATAACGAGTCGCCAGGATTTATAGACGGGCTACCAAAGTTAGGAGAGGCTGAATTTCAAACCACTAGGCTATCACTGCTTGATGTAGGGTTGACGATTTACAAGATTAGAATCAGGGCAAAATATTCATGGGTCCCGGACGGTACAGATACCATGTACATCTAAACTCTGAGACCAGCATACAAAACTTCAGCTCCTAATGAGCTGATGTTTTATGTACTGTATATTTATGTCATGTTTTATGTCATGTATGTATGAGGTACACAACTATTTGTGACACGATCCCAAATGGCAACACAATACTTAGGATCTGATGAAAGTATACGTAGGTTCAGACGGACTGTTAGAATGAAAAGGATTAAAGAAAATGTATTGAGTAACGACGCATTAGAAGCGAGGATCGATTATTTTATAAGGATAATATCAATGAAATTGGAAAATAAAGTTGAAACCGACTTTTTGTTGTTAAGAGTTGACACTAGGACCTGCCCTGAAATCCCAAGACATTCCGTGTCTTGGGATTTCAGGGCAAACATTCATGTTCTAACACATGAAATTCACAAGAGTGGAATAGTGGATGCCGTTTTTGTTATTTTATTATGTCTTCTATTAATTACATGTACAAACACCGGAATCGACACCATAACCCAGATGTAGCAAGTATTTAAAGTCATTGCATTTAATAAAGCTATACATGTACAACATATATACGAGTCCCAAAGATAAAGGAAATAGTGTCAATGTTCTTTCCTATTATCTCTCAAAAGGAGGTCAGTTAACTCATTATTGTTTTCCGGTGAAAACTAGTAAAATAATACCCTTTATAGTTCAGTATAATTAAGAGAATGTAACATATTTTTAGTACGAATAATAATCTCGTGAGGTTGAAAATAATAGCTAGCAAGCTATTGAGCATAGTAATCAAAATAAAAAAAATGATTATCTTTCTATTAGAGCTTGCTTTTAATAAAAAATTTGAATGTATCTGATCAATCAGAGTGCAGATCACGCAATATGGTATGTACAGGAATTAATTACATGGGAATTCATTTTTTTACTTAATTGGTTCGCGTCAAGAAATAATAATCATTGTAATCGTCTTGACTTGCGGTGGTTCGTGATCATTGGATTTTATTTGGATTATCAGTTACCTGTATGGTGCGTTTATTATGTATTAAACGTAATTTGCTTTTGCTGGTCGTTTCAAATGTCTATCAGCTACGGTGACCATTTGCCATGTATTATTGCATTTTATAAGCGCATTAGTAACTATTATTAATTAAGAAAGACACGATAAACAAGATATTTATGTTTACTTGGCACATGTAGCTTGGAGATTCATTTTAGAATTGCAAACCATGATTTACGATTGACATGCGATAGCTAAAGGAAATTTGATGAAAACATTGAAATGTTTAGTATAATCGACATTGAATACTAATCAACGACTGGAGGTAGTCTGCATACGAATAGAGCTGGTTGACCTTTGAAGAGTCATACGGAGTCAACAGAAAAAAAAAACATCTAAAGTTCATGTCCTACTTAATGCAAATTTTTGTCATATGAACGCACAAAACTAAATTCGTATTGAACTTTAGAATTGAACATTCCGTGCATTGGGTTTTGAAAGAAGCAAATTCTTCTTTATGGATTTATGTATTGATTTTTAATTGAGACGTACCGCAATACAAACGCTCACAACAATCTATAAATACATTAAATTATTTACAAATTTAAATTAACGTGGACTTGACATATGTATGTTGGAGAAATATTGCATATTCTCGAAGGTTCTTGGCGCGATTTCGAATCGGGAATAATATTATTTGAGGCGCTAAACCCGAGCAAGAGGACACACGGGCAAAATTTGTGCTATGATAAACTCATAGATAATAACACACCTACATAATTATGTAAATGTTAAATTTATGCGTAAATAATTATACATCCTGAAACACAACGACATCTAATGATCATCAATCAATTGTCTGTCCTGATTGAGAAACACATATCCTCCAACTCAGTACTCAGTATTAACCACTACTAAAACATTTAAATTATCATGCCAAGTCCCTCGCGGGTAGGAGAATACCGAATACCAAATATCTCTAAGCTTGCAAAACTGTCGTTCTTCTTCTACATTTATTACTTACATACAACACTCGTCGTATCAAAGGTGAGCAAGGTATTTCTGTGCTTATGTAAACGGTTCATAAAACGGCTCACAGTAGAACGCAAACAGCCCACGTACCACGATATGCTCACAATCGTACCCATAATTCCCACATTGACGTCACGTTACAGTCAACGGCGTGGTGCCGTAGATCAACGGATCAACAGACACATAACTTTGAACTACCTACTGTTTCCGATATGCTATCAAGAACAGGAAAGCTGTTGAGTAGCTAGTAAATATTGTATTTGAAATTACTTTTGTTTTGTGATGAAAACACGCGTGTTCACACTTCTCAAGTGTAGCAGTGGACCTGTAACCAGCTCCGAATAGACCGGACACCGAACATTGTTAACGGCACTCATACTAACATTCTCATAGCTCTATTACCATGTTAAACGTAACATCTCGCCTGTGACCCCTGAACAGGGAAGCAGACACTCCCATGTGTCACCAGTTACGTTTACGTCCCACTATAGAATAGGGCGTGAGACTAATGCCATATATTGCCGAGCTACTCCAAAAGAATTTAAATTATAATAATCCAGTAGTTTGAACCCAAGACCTCCCGATTGTGTTGATTGCAATCGCGCTTGCATCAACACAACTAATACAGCGGACTATTAACTATGTTATAATGAACCTATAGATTTACTGACTTAATATTAACGCAATATATTAATAAAAATAGTTCTACCGTTCTGTAGCAACGACTAATTGTCATTGGCTACCGTCGTCACCTATGGCCAGTCTTAAGGGCTTATTTTCATCAGTCATCAGACCCATACTCGAGAGGCTCCAGATTCTGTTACTATTTGTCAGAATGTTAGTTATCAATCGTATTTGCTGTCGACAAATATTGAGTCAACTTCCTACATATTTTGTATACACTGATTATGACATTCAAGTTGGGGAAGACCCATAGGAGGATTACGCGTTATCGTTTTAATTGATATTAATTATCGTTACATAATCTGCTATGAGTGGTGCGGTGTGAACTATGAAACAATTACTATGAGTTCTTGGTAATAGTTATATTTAAGTTTATATTATTATTATTTATGTTGCATAGATTTGTATAAATACATAATACAATCGTACAAAATGCTTTGGGTCTAACAGTTGAAAAATATAGAACGATTGATGATGACCGATGAACACACATCAGAAATCTCTAAAGTTTAATCTCTAAAGATATTGTAAACAGGTTGAGTATTAAAGTTAATTTAAAGTTAATCGTACAATCAGACTATGGTGATGTAGCGAATAATTCGTATCGTACGCTGATATGTATATTTGCGGATTCTAAACGATGTAATGACATTAGACGTGTAGCGATGTTTGAGTTTCAGCCTTGTTCAATGCTCAAACAATCTGATAAATATTAGTAACATAACAAGTGGTACGAAATTACTAAGGAAACTGAAGGAATAATTTCGAACGTTGACATAACCGTCATTTATATTAATCGTGGCAGGTACAACGATTTGATTTATTGTTATTTGAAGTTAAATATAACCTATCATTAAAGTAATCATAATATATGTAACAAAGTAACAAATCTAATAAATTGCTTTGTAACTGGGAACTGTCGGTAAAGCACAAAACTTTTGTCATTTTTTTCATTAGGATACAACATAAACATACCTAGACAATAGGCACCTATACTTCCGTAAAATATTTATACATATAAATCTCTTGTCGTATCCACTTTCGTAGCGCTAACTTCGAAGACATCAAGAAAATTAAGAAAATCTCCCACCACGTGCTAAATTAATACTATCTCTGCCTATATATAGGAATCTTGTTCAATTATGAAATTATAGACGAAGCCTCTTAATGAGGCATCGCTCTCGGCTTAGGCCGTCTTGGAATATCGTCGCCAGTAACACGACACCCTTTTCGCAATTCTTTTGCACCTTGTTTTAGAGACAATCAATTGTGTCACAATACCTAACCAAGTTATATTAGCTTGCATTTGTATATAAAGTTCAAATCAATTATGGCATTGGGGGTTAGATCGTTTACATCGTTTTTAAGTTCTATATTCAAAACATTTAATCTATTGTCTCTTGAACATTTTGACCGGGTATATATTATCGGAATTACTATAAGAATCGTCAAAACAAATACTGCAACAATAGCGCAATCCAAAGATTAATCAAACTATCAAGAGGTCAAACTGATTGTCCCGAAATTCCTGGAATCTTCGTCAACCAATTTATGATACTTACCAGCAATCAACACCATTCCGCCGTTGGTGGCACCGGTGAACAGTGAACCCGCCGTGTCTGATGCAACATAGATCGCCTTCGCGCAAGCAGGATCCTTCTCTCTCACTCCCGCTGCGAGATCTGCGTTGCTACTGTCTTGCTCGCACCCAGACAGCGTCAGACCCTGGACAATTGATCGTAACAAGGGTCAATGAGTGTTTCGACGTTATTGAACAGTATACGAAATATATAAAACTACATGCATTAAAATAAATTAGAATTAAGTGAGCAGATGATAAGCTAATAGACCAAGCGCGACTGGCATAATGGAGCACGTAGAACGTGCTTGGATCTAGGATGGTGAAAAACTATCACGAATACGGTACTATAATGCATCTTTTAGATGAAAATATATTATTTGGCAAAATGTAAGTGTGAACATCTCTATGAAGGCTATAGCGTTAACGCCTATGAATCTCCTTTGGTACTGCAACTACATGTACTGTAGTACTATAGAGGATTCAGCTTTATGTAAGGTCGCCTGTTGTTCCAATATTGTTATTAATATTAAATCAAATTTGTGAAACGTATTATGAATAGGTAGTGAAACTTAGGAGTTTTTAGGGTAGAATTGTAGCACCGCAAAGATTAAACCTCACCAAAGAATCCAAAGGTTTCCGCAGAGGAATTCCAGCGTCAATTTTTGCAGCGTGAAGCATCGATATAACTCTGTTTGCGCATTCATCGATGCCAATTGTCCAATGATTGGTACCGGGTCCTTTAGCCCGTCCTATAACTTTGCCAGTTTGGTCGCATATGACGAGGTTTGAATGCGTGGCGCCCCTGAAAATCAATATTAACCATAAATATAAATTAAATGTTTCATAATTTTAACAGAATCTCAATGCGTTTTGCATTATCGACTCCATATATTTAATCAACGTAATAATTTTCCAATGTGTTTGTATTGGTGAAAACTTGGCGCAAGCATTTGTAAACTAAATGCATTTTGTGAAATAGTACATAAATACTTTTTAATCGGGGTTTGCCTCGGAATATAACTACTTCAGATTTTAGGGATTTTTTATTTAGCGATAGGCAGGCGTTGCAAGCAATTCCACTTTGGCACAAAATACTTCATACTTTGTTTATTATTGTGAATCTAATGACGTACACATTTCATATATCTCTATTAATATAATCAACCTGAAAGTGTCTCGTTTGTTTGTCCTGCTGTCTGGAACTATTAGCTATCATTATTATTTAAAAATACTACTGCTTATTATTTATAAAGGTTATTTTACTGATGTAATATAATTAGATTCATGATAAATGCTTTATGCTACCCAGAACGATGCTACAACTGTTAGACAACCGTAAATATAGATATTTGTAAAGTCGGATGAAAACGCGTAATCCGAGATCTCTATTATATTATCATTCGCAGGCATAATAGTCAGTAATTTGGACACACAATGTAAAACAAAAAATCGGTTCTTACTACATCAGAAAAAAATCTGCGCCGCCATACATCTATCCGTGGCAAATCAGTCATAATAAGACCTACATTAAATAAGAAAACTTACAACATTATTATTAGTCCCAATTCATAAATTTGTAACTTAATCTAATCTATATCAGTCAAGTTATTCAGAAAGATACATTAAATTTATCTTTACCGACAGATAAAATTAGATACCTCAGTACAAAAAATGATGTTATCGGTAAAACATGAACTTGACCCAGAACTAGGTAATGCTAGTTTAGGGTCAATCTTCGCCTTATCTCGACTATCGAACGCTTTGGCTACACGGAAGGAAGTATTTTTCATGTACAGTCATTTTGTTATCATGGATTTACGATGATAAAACTGGAATGAAAGTAAACAATCGTATATACAGTGAACTTAACATACTGATGATGATGATGATATAAATAAACATTTATTGACGTGGATGTCCTTTTATCATCATTCATTTATTTATTATCATTATTTTTACCGTCCGACTATTGGACGTGGGATTTCTTTAAAAGTATTTAGTATACTTAGAATTGGGGTAAAATATTGCCTGCTCAAGGGTGGCTCAATGTTTGCAAACTGTCCCAATCTTAAAAAACACAACAGAACCCTGAAGTATGAATTATATTCATATTTTTCTTTACCATTACAGCTTCTTACGAATACCTATAGCTTAACGTAGTCACCTTTAACTCCGGATTGGAATACCAAACTGCCGAAACGGGAAGCGAAATACAAAAATAGTAAACCAATATAATGTTTTATGTTTATTTATTTAATTAAACCCAACATTCATAACACAATTCTATGTCCATTAACAGACCAATCAGAATTATGTAGGTAATCCAATAATTTGAAATACAAACATCAAAATAATTTTCTGCAATACAAATTCATAAAGCGGAATGATAAATGGTAGTTGTTAAGATAAGAAAAAGCAGTGTAACATTTTTATCAGTTCCAAATTCTTAAATAGACGGCATCAAGAAGTGATATTGGATGCGAAATAAACTTATTTGATGTAGTTATAAATATTCGTGGTGCACATTGCAATAGTGTAAAATTTCACTATCAGTTCACTCATGGAGAATTCCAATAGAAGTTTAGTAGGAATATTGAATAAAACAAAGGTACTAAATGAACCTAACTGGTGAAACCTAACTGGTGAGTCGCAAGAGCGTACTAGGTGGTCTATTTATTACACAAGGGATGTTACAGGTAATATATTTTACCTGGGATTCGCTTACAACTGCATCTATTTCTATGGTCGAGAAGTAGTGCTTGCATGTTATACATATTTATTTTATTTATTTATTTATTCATAAACGTCTTACATCTAACGTTACAGGCATACCTA
>DWEI01002924.1:0-13522 GCA_018245875.1 Mysoria ambigua | reverse complement strand
CTCCTCCACATTCATAACTCTTTTCATACATGCACGCCGGTTTCGGAGGCTTCTGACTCCCCCATCAGCCAATATTTATAAAGATAATTTATTAAGATATAGATAGATAGATAGATAATAATAATTATAGGAGGATAAGTGGTTTTTAGTGTCCGGGATGTTTTTTGTTCTGTCCCGTTGGTCGAGTGGCTAATGTTATCGTTACTGGGGGTGAAAGATGTATTCCCAGTAAAGGTGTGATGAGCCCATATATTTTTATGTTAGGTATATATTATGTGTTAAACTGCACGTCGCTTACATCCTTTTCCTATTAGGAAGAAAGACCGGTACTATGGTACTATAATAATAAAATATTTTTATCATCTTCATAGGCCTCTCAGTCTACTGTTCTTGTTTTTGCCGATGAACCTCACGGGACACTCGGTCTGGCGATCCCAGAGTGCAATTTCTTGCATCTACATAGATGACAAAATTTAGACGGCGCCGGCCGTACCGCCGCAGGACGCGCAGCGTACGTGCCAACTAAAATATTTTAGCTACATCGATATGAGAAGCATAACCGGGCGCAGATACACTGGTTATTGTTATTCGAATTTTTATCTCCCGTGCCAAGCTTCATCTGGCAGTCGGCTTCCGACCGCCGTCTATAATTGTATTGCACAGCGGAGACGGAGTTACGAAGAGCTATTCGCCCAGTAAATAATTTAATTCTACGCTCTATTTTCTTACGGTCCTTTGATTTTTATAATAAAACGCAAGCTACTGTTTATATAATATAAATATGGTCATATAATATATGTGTACTCATGTCTATGTGTATCACGAATGATGTTAGTAGAATCAGTCAAAACATATTTCGTCACTCGTTCGCGCCGATGACGTCAGACCACGTTACATCAAGCCTCCCAAACGCGATGCGTTGAACTAGAGTCTCGTAAGCTCGTCTTTCGTTTTGAAAACGCCTTTATTATGATTCAGAAGTAATGTAAAGCAGACATAAAGCTGGACCAGAAGATCCATTGTCTTGTAAAACAACGGAATTCCTACAAGAATGGTGTACATTATTACGAACAAAAACTACACGTCTGCAGACATCTGGTCGTGATGAAAATATAATGTACACTTTGGAAATGGTAGAGAAAAATTGTTGACATTAAAAATGGAGTTTCGAATATTGCATTAATGTTTTCATAGTGCGTACATATCTTCACGCCAGGTCCCTTGCGGGGCAGGCAGAGAGCACTATGTTTTCATAGTGATAATTTATAAATAGAGATAGTATTATTACTCTACGTAGAGTAACCATTTACAGTGCGAGAAGAAAATAACAAACATAATTTTATACATTGGACTTAACAAACGTCTTTTATAATCCATTTTGCCATATTTGTTTCAAAGGATTTCATTCTTTATTTATAGTTGAAATTGTATTGATCGCACAATTATTTAATTGCACAGTAACCAATAAATTATAATGCACAGATGACGTCCGGGAATGTCCGCGTGGCTCGGCGTAAACACTTCATTTTACATACATGTACACAGTCATGTTTGTATGTATTTCTGTATGATTTATTTTTCATTGTTCTATTTAATCTACTTATTGTAACGTCACAATTTTTATCTATGAATCTATTTGCCTGACTGGCTGGCGAGACTCTTGCGTGCGTGTATAGAGAGAAAAAATGAATGTATATTGTAGCATGTCAACTCTGTAAGGACTGAGACATTAAGCACACAGCGCTCTCTGCCTGCCTCGTAAGGAACGCGGAGTAATAATAATGTTATATGGCGAGAGTGAATCATTAGTACACATCTGTATCCAGGTACACATCTTAAAACCATTTTGTTCCGTCGATGAGTAATAAATATTTCGGAGTGTCGCTGTTGTCAAACATTATAATAATAATTTAGGGTCAATCGCATCTAAACGTCGGATACAATTCTAGGCAGCCGCGCTGGGAATCCCAAAGAGACATCTTTTACCTAAAAGATATGAAGCGTTTTCTAAGAAGTTTTTCTGGAACGAATATAAATTATAAACTATATAAAAAACCAGAGCGAGAGATGAGTACAGTGGACATCTTTAAAAATGACAAGACAAAGAACAAGATAATATGTATGTACTCTACAAAATGTAAAATCGTCATCGCTTTAAACGATTAAAATAAAAAAAATACATCTTCGAATTTGTAGCAATGTTTTTAAAACGTTATTTTGTGACGCGAAAGGAAATAATTAAGCTCGCCTTAAGATCTGTGGATTTATGATGCGGTTCATTATACCTATAGACGCATCTGCGCGTGAGCTCACTTTGAATTTAGAATAAACAAATTTAGGTAATGGCAACACTGGGAGTAAAAATATTATGAAGGGGGAAGTCAAGGAAAAAACAAAAGCGTATTATTCTTTGCTATCACTGTAACTAAGTAGCTAATAATTTAACGTAAAATTGATTATAGTGTTAATACTTACTAATATATCTTTTCAATTGGATAAAAATGTTTTTATACATTATTTATGTGAACACCCAAATGCGGCGACATGTTGAAATTAATAGCGGAACAAAATTTTCGAACAGCTCTCAATGAAAAATATTATACGCTTATAAATTTACTCATTTGTGTCATGTTATTTAAATATTTGACGATTAAACCTGTTCTCTAGTGAGCAATCTTTTGTCTACATTTTCTTAATTTAATTCGATTTAAATATTAATATCCTGGTGGAAATAACACTGGAGGAGTTTCCGGATCCACGTCGTCACAGCGAGAGAGATTCGTGCTCAATGCAGGACGTGGAAAAGTTTTCACACGGCACAATAGAAAAAGATCGGAGTCTCAGTCCCCGAGTCACGCGAAGGCGCACGAGGTGTGCTACGGCTCTATGAAACAGGATGTGCGGGTCACATTGATGGCGTGGTATTGTTAATATGCGCCCACGTCACGTACTTTGACGTAACACACGTAGTTGTTTTATATATGGTGCACGTAATAAAAGGACGATCTCAGCTCGCGTAGAACACGTCCCTCGTGCGTCTCGGCTGCGCTCGGCTATCAGCCACTAGCTATGTGTGCTGACTTGTCCTAATACAAGCGATTTTTGCATGGTCACGTGGAAACGTTGATTTAAATATCGTGTTACATCTGCATGGATTCTGTCATAGGTTTTCCCTTTGTTATATGTACATGTATAATGCCGTGTATGTTTATAGTGTTGCGAATATTGACGGCGTGCTAAGATTTTAATCGATCCGCAATACCACGCCTGTTTCCCGATGGGCGCAAGCAGAGCCGTGCAGTAGTCCCGCTTTTGCACCAGTTACGTTATACCGCTCATAGAATATGAGAAATCGTTTAGCTATATTACATTTTCACAGCATATAGGTATATAATAATAAATTTACAAGGGTGCCATTTTACTAATACCGGGTAAACAGAAATTCGGTGATCAGTGATTCCAATTAAAATAGAATTGTAATCGCATTACACTCGAAAGTTATGCGACGTCACAAGAATTATAATGTATCAGCTATTTCAGCTCATCATATTGATAATTGAAGGTTTATCGCGAATTAGGCAATATTTTATACTATATCTGCGAATATGAGGTTGAAATTTTATAAGATAATATTATAATGTTTAATGCGATAAATTTAATGAATTAAAATTAAATTCCAGATACTGAATAAGATCATGATGTAATAACTGGTAAATTGTAGATGTTTACCGCACTCCTCAATCCACCCGTCCGGGAAAGTTCGTGCGTGAGGTCTTCTTCTTCGTCGAGACCACAGCTGATCAGCTGCGATCGGCCATCGTGGTGAAAAAATTAGTAGCAATGACCACGGTGCGCCGGGCAGTATGTGTTTGACGTATACTAGACACAATCGCCACTCGGGGAGGCTCCTTTCATGCATCCCCCGTGAGGTAAAGTTAAGTAAAACCGTAAGTAAAGCAACTTCACGCCTGTAATCCCCGAAGAGGTAGGCAGAAGAATGTAGAACCCTCGCACGTTTCATCGGCTACGTTTACGTCCCACTATGTAATAGGTGGTGAGCCTATTGCCATGCATCGGGCACATATCCAGACTCCGAACCACATAAAACCTAAAGTGTCTGTGAAAATACTGATTTTTCATTCCGACAAAAAAATATAAGATGACGCTGTGTTGACCTGAACACCTGAGCACTTATAAATTATATGTTTAAATACATAGCACTGGGGAAATCATGATAAAAAAAAACATTTGAATCACTTTATTTCAACGTAGCTTCCGTTCTTACATGTTACGGACCGGAAATAATATTTCTAAAGGCATATATTAACTAGACATATGACAGGAATTCAGATTAAATATATTAATCATGACACTATAACGCACTGGCTGGTTTCGTCTGTATTGTGGCACATAATGTTTTATAAAATTGAATTGAATTGTGTAGCTTCGATTCCGGTCCTAGACAAATATGTACACGCGCAGCAAGCACGATTATTTTGTTTTGTGTGGCGTATAATTGCTCTATATATTAATATATATACGGAATATACATGTGTAAATCTATCAAGTGTGTATCAAGTTACTTAGTGTAAGGTTTTATCAAGATGGGAGTTGTCTCAATATATATTTCATTATTTTTTTTTTACGGTGTGGAAACATTTTGTAGATATATATATTTCATCAGACTGCCTCAACGATCGGCCGAGCGGGAAACAGCTAAAACATTGACGAAACATAGTCACATTGCGTTCAATATGTTTCGCGTATTATTACTGAAATGGCGTACAGAGTGGAACGTTCTTCATATTTCATATTTCCGAATGCAAGTTTTTATCTGAAAGTGAAACGAATGACAATGATGATCATATAAATCTGAGAAACTTAGAATGATGTCTTTTGTTTATTATCTCTTAGAATTTTCATACACCGTACAGTAGAGCTTTAACAAAAGGAGCAATTTCTTAAGTCTCACTCCTCTTTTGTCTTAAAGTGGGTTGTTTTCATATAGGAACATGATTACAAGAAAGTATTATGGAAAATAATATACCCAATATTACTGGCCGCATACTTGTACAGTCATAATTTTTATCATTTCTTTGCTACGACGATTTTGCATATGCAAAAATTTTACAAGACTCGTGTTTATTAGATTCGACGTTATATTTATCAATACCACAAAGTAAATCATGCCTTAATATGTTAGCACAAAACTATTTCGTGTGTTAATAAGCGCACGTATTAGCATTCTCTAGTGATACTTAAGATATCTGTCAACTGATTCAGCACTTTGCGTTAATGATGCTAAGGTTCATTTGCGCGTGTTACTCCATTTCGGGAAATCTAGCGAGATGCGTGACGTCAAAGACTTACATCCGGGAAGCCATAGCCTATTTCAAACGACGATAGTCCACACCGGTAGACCTGTAGCGTAATTGATGGTGCATAGATAATAGAGATCAGAGTAAATTTGATAAATGTCAATAAGTACATCATTAGATTATCGATTCAATATTTACGGATGACAGCCTGGTATCAATACTCAATGTGTCACAGACGGAATAAAAAAATATAGGACTTTTTTTGTTCATATAATATACAGTTTGCGAATAGAAGAAGACTCAAATGAGTTATTAAAAATATTTATTTATTCTCTAGAAATTATATTAAATGTATTGTCAGACAACATTCATGCTAACGAACAGTGAAGTGCATAGGCGTAACACTCAAAAGAAGAAAAAAAATTGGCAAACGTATCTCTCATTCTGCCAAGACCTTTTTCTGGTCACCTTTTCGTGTACTTTCTCCGCGATTGTTTACGTACGTAAATAATGCACAGGCGCGCAGACGGGTTGTAAAAATAATTTTAGTGGAGAACAAATCGGGAAGCGGTAATTTGAGTCGGTGTTTCCGTGTCCGAAATAGACGCGTACCTGCGTGGCCAGTTGACACTAGTAACCTTTGCTATAAATCACGTGAGGCGAGCGATAAAAGTTTTGAAAGTGAAGTGTTCCTAATTTAAATGTATATAACATAATATTATTTCTACAGTACTAAATTATTTTTCTTTGTCAAAATAACTACATACTTCGTCTTATCGTCCTACAAAATTTAAAACAATCGGCAAACGAAAATTGACTATTTCTATCTATATGATTATCATGGAGTAACAGCGAAATAATCAAATTTTAATGCGACTAATATATACGATAATCGATGTCGACATATTACGTTTTTATATCGCGTGCACCGCGGGGTGACTTTCACTGCTGATTCTGCGCACCTGTTTACACGCGAACTTTTAAAACATGTGCAATAGTGAAGCGTATTTATGAAGTGTGAACAAAAACCTATGATCTTGTTTATTTGTCGGCTCGTTATTAGTGCTCAAGTGTGTAATACACGTCCCTCTAAAACTATACATTATTTAGATATACGACTAAATATGCATAATGTATTATTATTATTATTGACAAACGCAACGTTCGTGCAACACACAATCAATTGCAGCCTTTACCAAAAATGCAAAGTAAACTTGCTTTTGTATTAATAAAAGTTTCCAATTCATCCTTTTTCATATTGTAAGTCGCATACATTTAAACATAATATTTTAATAAAACAAAGAAAACCTTAAAAATGTGTAACGAATGTATGATAGAAAAAACAACGCAATGCTGCAGTATGCTACAGGAAAGAGGGGAGCACTATCAAAGATGGCGACGGAAAAGCGCGGGCACTTTCCCCGCGCGCGGGAAACGAAAGAAAGTCGGCTGCGAAATGGAAACTGTTGCGATTACGTTGATAACACGTTTATCTTGCACTTTAATAACTAATCGCTTTGAATAGCTACCTGGGAATTTCTTGCATTTTCCCTTGGATGTAACACAGGGAGTTGATGTTTAGTTTTAATGTTATACCATCACCTGTATGTAATTTCAAATGCAACCTGAGTTAAGGTCACATTATATTAACATAGGATTTTATATAATATATACCTACAGTTAATATGTACGTAATATGTAAATAAGTAAATGTATAGACAGTATATTATTTGGTTTTTAGAAAAAAACACCCATAATTCGAATCCCTTGATAATCCAATTGAAATAAATAAAACTATCCAGTTAGTGTGCACAAATTTAATTCGCGTAATGGAGAATTACGCAAGGCAAGAGTGACTCATCCGTGAAAAGGCCGTAAGAATTTTGTTTATCCGGTTACTGTCTTACAAAATTTGGCTGTTGTAACAGCCGATTGATTGTGTGTCACATTATCTCACATTATGACACTTACAAGTGTCATAAATAATCTTTGTTTAATGTTGGACAGTGGAAAATGTCATTTTGGTGCGAATTAGGTGTTAAATATTGTTGGTCATCTATTGTATATTTTTATAAACAAGCTGAAATATAAGTTTAATTTGATTATTTTCTTTTAGCTTAAAAAAATTCTATTGTCAAGTGCGGGTAGCGGTAATGTAGAGCACGAGATATTACATATTTCGCATGGAATCCTCGGACTCAGTTAACATTACGCGTTTAAAATACCACGCTCAAATACATCTACGGACAGACACGACACGCAGGGTTGCTAACTAATACTGTGCAAATATTCTTGTATAAATTAATACCCTAATGCTGTATGTATTTTTAAGACTATTTCTATTGATGTATATTTCTAATTACGTATAAATAGTTATTTTATAACAATAAAAAAGTAAATAAGTCATTTTTAAAAAATAATTAAAATATCGTGACATTAATTTATAATTGTTAGAATCTTACGATTGTAGAGACACTAAGGTATCCAAAAATAACAAATTATATCAATGTTCACCAATGAACAGATCGCAGTACATTCTAGAACGACAGTCGAATGGCGCGGCTAGTGCGCCGGCTGCCCTAGTGCTGCCGGCCGGCTAACTGGGTCAGAGCGAAGGGCACGATGCGCGCGCGGCGAGTGGGAGTTGCCGTGTCCGGGAGTTGCAGTCGCTGTGTGATTCGCACTCTACGTTATATGTATCCCACCGAAATATTAACCTTACAGTTATTTGTAAAAATAAATCGATAAATAGATGTGTCAATAGCAAATGGGTCAAACATGCGGGTATTCAAACGTCTACGAAACCGGTTCGCGTCTGTGAATAGAGCGATGAACGTACAAGCAGCGTTTCAGGTGTATATGTATACAGACATTTGCACTCTATTTATTTATTTATTCTTTATTATAAAGGTATTACAAACAATGGAATTAATGCCAGTTGGCATTAAGTCCGCAAGATGAGAAGTTAGGGTGGGCATCTTATCATACTAATCATTCTACTCTCTGTCTACCGTGTAACGGACGTGGTGTGATAATACAATAATAATAATAATAACAACAATATTTGTGTACAGTTTACTGATCCTCTACTTGGTACCGTTTTTATCATTAATGTAACTCCTTCCATTGAGCAATCGTATTTTAAAACAGATTGACTGAATGATATTGAATGGATATGATTGAACGAAAGTGAACTTTTTGGTATCGGATCAGGCCATTAATAGGCCACAGATAACGAGCTCTTCCGGCGTTTGTGCATTACACTTTCGAGCGAGTTTCTCGCGGCGCTCTTGCTGGCGTCGTAGTACATTCAGCCCGTGCAGTAAGTACTTACAACACGCGGACAGACAGTTCTGACAGTTTCGTAATCTATTGTCTATTAGTCATGTCCTAAAACCTCAAGTATTTTTCCGTAATACACTTCGTATTGATCACGACCAGTTACAATGATATCCATACAGTTGAAAATATATACGATTTTTTTTCATTGATTTTTTTATGTATATGTTGATGTAAGTATATAATAACCAATTATTATTAAACATTTATTATATTATTTACAATGAGTTCTTCTTTGATCGTCCCTTCCTCAGGAATCTTTGTGTTCAGTGAATACGCTGTAAAACTAAAAACAAAGCGGTAACGTCACGCCTAGAATACTCGAAAAGGCAAGCAGAGAAGCTTAATCCATCCCCTGGTTTCACCGCTTACGTTTCCATCCTGTCATGAAAAAATAAGTAATTATAGTGATTTAACAGCCATACCCGGTGATTTCACCGTAATACAAGCATTTAAAAAACTGGCCTATTTATTACCAGATACACATACTTGTACATTCCAACTATCATCTAGTATATCTAGTATTGTTTGTTAGTATCTGTTGCTATTCGAAAGGCGGTGTTTTGCAACTTATTATCATGCTCTAACCTATGGCGGTTGCGATACTTCGTGGCGTTGTTTTTTTCATTCACCTTGCGGGCGCGGGTCGGCAGCCTACGTGCAGCCTCGGCAGCCGCTAATGCTGTTCAGGGTCGGCGCTGGTAAACATGCCTTCGTTTTTTCGTCGCCGCGTCGCTCAAAGAATCAACCGCTCGGCTGTGACTAGGACGAACCGCCGAATGTGATCGGCGGCTACACGCGGCGATCTAAGGTTAAAACTGTTACCGTCTTATTGGATGAATGAGTTTTATCATTATTGGACATTTGAGGAAATTATTATAAAAAGCCAATCGGTGGTGATAGGGAATTGGCGCTATCGTGAATATGTAATTGCGTACACACAAATAATCAAATCAGTGTTGTTTGTCGCGTCACGAGTGTTGCATCGCCGGCTGATAAGCTACTACGGTTGATACGCTATCGCGATTACGCACGACACCTCGCGCAAACGAGAACCGGGACAAGGATATGAGCCTTAGATATGTCTCTTATTATTGTCCAATTCCGTACACGTGTAAATTGTTGCAACACACACTTTTAAATTATTCTCGTGCGGCCCGCCCGACGGAAAACAATTAACTTTGAGACGTCCCTAGCCGTGCGCGTCACCGGTGCTGCTCGATGCTTGCACAGCTGCCATCGGGCGGTGTTTGTAGCATAATCATTAAGCATATTTCTATATATACCGCTATATGTTTAAACGTAAAATATGTACGAATAAAATCTTATCATAAGTTTTTTTTTTTATAAATAATACAACGAAAATGCAGTTTCAACTTCCATTCACGCTTTTAATTCCATCCGACCGCTAACAGTTACGTGTTTCAGGCTCGAAAACCGGAAAAATCGTATGAAATGTGTCAACGAGAACGAAGTTGCGCGTCACTATAGGTCGGCCATGTTTGGTGCAGCGCGCGAAAGTGAGATTTCACGCGAACGGTGCATCGCGGCTCCCTTGACCCGGTTGTAGCCGCGGCGCGCGCGCCCCGCTCCCCGCGCCGCCACCGTAAACAGATAGATGCTAGAGAACCAACAGACTAATAGCCACATTAGAACTTCGCAACGAACGCTCTCAAACTATATTATTAGGCCGAACGCCGTTCGGCGGGCGCTGGTAACATTTCAGGAGTACGTGTGCGTTAAGTATCACTACACTTGGATATGCATCGATTTCAACATGAAAAATTCACAGCTACGCGTGTTATTGACGAAATTCGATGTTATTACAATACCGATATGATAGAACTGTGTGGAAATCTATGAAACGGCAAGGTAAAGTAACGCGAAATACGTAACATATGATTTTTGAATATATCACTTACAAGTGAGTCATTACATCTGAGAAAGATTTCAAAAAGTTGCAAGTAATAGATATTTATAGGTCATAAGGAATTCATTGATTTGTGTTAATATTTTTAAAGTAAATTAATGTGGAATATGGATAGTGCGATTGGCGCATAAATGACAGCGAGCCGCTAAGGAATGTGAGCCGGAAACGTCGGCCATGCTCTGGTGGGTGATGTATTTGGTGGTGATATCTGATGACTCCGAACCGGGGTTTGCTTTAGTTTCAGTCCTTGTTTCCATGCCGCTTAAATATTTTACCGTATCAACCGAAAACAAGGAAAGTGAAAATATTTTTACCTCATTTTCCAACGTCGACGTTGACCTTATTCATTATTCAGAACAAAAACGGAAATTGGACGACTAAATCTTGACATTGCCAATAAAATAACAATTATTATAAAGCTTTTTTTTGTCTTGCATTAGGAATCTGTATTAAGAACAATAACAAGGATACAGACAACATATAGTCACACAGTATGAATGACGGACTGGTCTTAATTTTGAGTTGTAAAGGAAATTAATAGTTTTCTATATTTTCCTGTTTGTCGAACGAGCATGACTGAATTGCGCAAGTGAACCTGACAAACTGTCTTTTAAACTCTTACGATATATAAATAACCGGTTTTATTGGCTAATGTATTCGAATTCGTGAATAATTTATTATTGTAACGCTGTAATAAGTATATGTATATACTATCGCTTGTAATAAGAATTAACATTTATACATTTCTAAAACTATTAAAGTATATTTTTATATCTTTAATCGTTTTCATACTCCTTAAATTAGATAAGCGGATGCTTAGTAATTATTAATCTAGGATAAAGGAATCGATAAAAGAACATCATAATAAATACAGTGATACAAACATTCACGTGCTGCGGAGATACTGAGCTTGAGATGAAACAATTGACATAGTAAAATGCATATGCGAGACGCAGGAAACTTAATTTTGCGAAACAATAACATGCGCATGAGATGTTTTGTTGAAACGGGCAGAGGAAGCCTCTCTCCGACAACAATAAGTGTTTGTTTGTTTGCGAGCGGCGCGCGCGCAACACTGCGGAGGTATTTCGTAGTTTCCGGTAAATTTCAAAGGTTCTCGTGAACCAGTATCGTACGCTTGTATGTATGCGTAGAGTAGATGTGTGTATAATGTTCGCATCATTATAAAATATGATATATTTTAAGGAGTAAGATCGGGAATAAACTATTAAAATTCCCATTAGTTGATATGTTGATAATTTGTCTTGTTTCATTTATCTGTTAAAAATACTCGGTATATATTTTTAGTAAATAGATTTTTACCGTAATCTTACTGTTCATGCAAGTAAGGCAGGTGTTGTAGGTATTTGGGAACTGTTTGTGTACATGTGTACGAGAAATAAGAGATTTATTCACTCGTGTGTCCTTCCAGGAACCGCTACAAGAGGGTTACGATAGGCTGACGAATACTTGATTTGATTTCAAGTAGCGTCAGTATTTAGCGCTCGGCAGCTGATATTCGCGAGGACTCTATGTCGTGGGCATTGCGAGTTATTTTGCGTTGACAAGTTCTCCGGTCGGTGACTGAATAATGCAGCCGTGCTGGACATTCGGAATCGAGTCGAGAACTCCGTTGACATTGACACGATTATTTCGTAACAGCTCTCGATGTTTGTACGCACAGCTTAGGACTCATGCACACGGAGAATTTTTGCAAAGTTTCTTTCGATATTGCGGACTTTTCCTCGTTTTTTCCACGAGGATTGCAATAAAATAAGATTGCTTCGCTATGTTTAGTTATATATGGACGTGTTTGCTTGATACCACAAAGGGTTATGCTGCGTCCATCAACGTTAAACCGTAAACCACGATCTCTATCACAGATTAGGTCCACGTTCGTATTATTTAGAAAAAGCCGGGCCACGTGTTCGCGTTGGTAATGAGTTATTGTCAGTTTCGCGCACAGAATATAAAGTGGTGTACATAAAGTAAATTTGTAACGTTCGCGCCGCTTTCAGCGGCCTCGGCTCGATGACTGTGCCTGAAATAAAAATCAGGTTGTCAAGTTTTACGAGTGTTTATATTGTTCCCGTGTCTCGCTGTGCCGTGCGTGCTGGTGTTAACTGCTCAGTGCTTCCAAGTACACCTCAGCCTAGCTCGGCCAAGTTGAAGTGTGTTTCATGTTAACGCGTTTCTCTAGAGCTTTTTATGGATGTTATTTATTTCGTGCTGAACGCGCGAACTCATTTTTACATCATAACGTACGCTCGTTACGTCTCTGTGTGCCGATTAGGGAAATGGTGGTGATAATTGGCCACATCTTAAGGACCTCACTTGGTACATCGAGAACGGCGAATGCTTCTAGCGAACTTGTTTCCGTTTGTTGATTTGGCCTCGATTTAAAAGCTACCGACAGACTTACGTATTACACAATACGCACACGTATTTACTGTCAGACTGGTCCGTTATATTATTTACGAGACCGCCGGATATTGCTCCAACATCAATGATACTGACAGGAAATTGAGTGGCCGCGATTTTGTACTTGTTGCCACTTTACCAGTTTTTCTTGGTTACGTCAAGACATATTGCAGCCGAGAGTTCGTCTGACTGGTCTTATCTACGAGCACCATGGGGAAGATTGACCGAGAGTCTTCAAACTGTATTCAGAATTGTTGAACTCCTATAAGAGTCACATATGGAATTTTCTAGCAAAGTCGTTGTTTGTAGACTAATGGTAAGGTCCAAACCATTTTGATAACTTTCAATTTACAATTAATTTTATTGCTTTATTTGAAAGTATTATTTTGATTTTAAATGATAAGATGGCAGTTATAGTAAGTAGAATGATTAAGCCTTTTGTCATACGATTTCCTTGCTTGTGCATATGCGTCGTTATTATACTAAAATACAAATACATTATTATCGCTGTGAG